>CM076581.1:1382275674-1382448769 GCA_034641835.2 Pinus albicaulis
GTTCGTCCTTCACCTTAGCGGTAATACCATGTTAATTTTTCAATATTGTTCTATGTTGAAAGCCCAATTTATTTTTCATAAACAGTGTATATATATATAAGCAGTGTAAATAACCATAAACTATAACTGAAGATAGAACAATGCATGCAATGACAAAGAAGACAACAGCACAACCATAAGAGACAACAGATTGGTCCAAGACCAGGGAAAAAACCCCACTGTGGGGGAAATCCTTTCAAAACTTCTTCTTCAATTGATCGTCATAAAAAATTTCAGCAGAGACTACAATGATCCCAACACATATATGCAACGGAAACAAACAAATCAGATCTATAGATCTACAGATCTACAATATCAAAAGCACGTATCCGATGAATCACCAAAACCAAGTGATCTTCACTACCAAGTCCTAGATCTGAATCCAGGATGTTGTCGAAAACTGTTCTGATGCGACTTTGACTGCATGACAAAAGGATGAAGGCACTGCACAATCAACTTAATGAGATCCAATCCAAATCTGCCTATGAAATATCTTAATCGAGACCTTAACACTCTTAGCCCGCGGCTGAAGCACCCTTAATCGCGACCTAAACGTTTTGTGCTTGCGACTGAGGGTTTGATCAACCCAGAACTGTAGTTGTGCCTTGAAGACAGTATGCCCGCGACTTTACAAGCTCAACCACGACCTTGACAAACCTTGCCCGCGGTTTTGGCTCAACTCAACCGCCACTTGCCTGCGGTTACGGCCCAGAACACCTAGATCAGATGCAAGACCCTGCCTGTGATCCTGATCCTTTGCGCCAGCTTCTCCTGACGTACTTGTGCGAGCCAAAAACAGAAAATACGAACCAATACCAAAATAGCATGAAGATGATCTCATAAGCGAATGTGTGTAAATGAACTTGGGGTCGCTTCTATTTATAACTTTGTGATGGACCACTTGGGGTTTTGACCGAATCCACATGAATTTAGGCTGACCCATAAAATAATAAAATAATTCATAACTTAACTTCTGCTTAACCGATTGGGGGATCTATAGGTCGATTTTGGTCCTCTCGAAAAGAGGAATCTAATGAAATTATAATCCTAACCATCTAAGTTGTCCAATGTGGAATTTGACTCTAGTTGCCAAAAATTAACACAAAGGTCCCTGTGGCTAAAACTAGAGGGCTTAGTTTGACCAATAGCGACTAAAATAGATTCCCAAACACATGCAATCAATAAATTACAGTGTTATTATAAACTAGGGTTTCAACCAACAATTTACAGCTTGCAAAATTTTATAACAGCAAAATAAAATAGCCCCAAAATCTATGGATAACAAGTTAAAAAATAGGGCTAATAAACAAGAGAACAAATTACAACACTTCTCAGTGGAAAACACAAAACAAGAAGGAAAACCCTAGACGTCATACCTAATTTATGGCTGAAAAATGCAAATAAATGATATTTTCACTTTTCCAAATGAATGCATACAAGTCCTAACCCTATTATAATAAGGTCCAAGGAAAATTGCTGAAAAATGATAATTTTGTTGTAACCTAACCCTAATTTACCATAGAAAACATAAAATTAAAGTATTTAGGGTTTTACTTATTAAGGGATTGGCACAAGAAATAAGACTCGTGCCTTCGTCAATCAAAGGCTAATGGATTTTACGAGTAAATATCTAGGGAAGAATAAAGATGGAAGTAGATTCAAAGAGAACGAGGAAGACAAACTTGTGTTCCTGACACCTTTAACCCTAGTGTCAGGGAGGAAGCTAAACCTAGGTTTCTCAAGAGAAGCTTGATTAAAATATTGAGCAAGGAGATTTCAGAGCCATAAAACATCAACAAAACCCTAATTCATCAACAAGTACAAGATGGAAGAAGATAACTTACAATATATTAGCACATCTTCATCTACAATAAATCCTTATATAGGTTTGAGCTCCACCCTCATCTATAGTAAAATAACAATATCCAAGGTGAAAACCCTAGATCTAGCCTATGGAGGAGAAAAGAAACAAAATCCTCCAACTACTAAAAAACAATACATAAAATAACAAAGTGTTCAAGCCACATGTACAAGTCTCCAACCAAAATGGTCCCATAAGAGTGGGACATTTCCATGAAGAGGATATAAGATGTGTCAAAGATCCAACATCTAGCTTCCTATGTAACTAGACACATCCAAATGGCTCAAGTGTCACATATTTAATGTGTTGGACATGAATACGTGAGGACGTGTGTTTGGCATGTGACTTGTTCATAGAAGTTTAGAACACATGCCAATCATGTGTCTGACATGTACTTGTTACCCCACATGTCGGCAAGTGCACATACAAAAACATTGCAACATTTATCACCACCATTGTAAACCCAAGGTCACAAGTCAAAGCATTGTAACAAACATGTGTAGTTTTTTATTAGGTATCCCAAGCTTGAGTCTTGTTCTCATTGTTTGTATCTTGCCATCTTGGTCTGGCCATGGTTGGTCCCCTGTACTTCACTTCAAGTTTCTTTCGGCTTGTATAGGATTGAAGGGCTTTAGGTGAGCTTACTTGAGGACTCATGGTTTTATGGGAGCCTCCTTTTGTAAGGGTGATCACTGGTTTATGGGCTAGTCTAGCTCGCATCAAGGTGCACTTATATCTTACCACATGGTTATGATCTATAAACTTTGTAGGTGGCCTTAGATTTGCTACAGTTTCTCTCAGATAGCTTTCATGCATGGTAATCTCATATTCACGACATTTCACATTTCCTGAGGCAATATATGATTCCTAATGTGAAGTGGTCATGGTAGTCAAAAAGTCAACTTGGTCTCAAATTGTTCAGTTTGATGAAAGGAGTCCATCCAACGTTGAATTTTTCCCATCCGAGGTCGTAGTGGCTAGTTATAGCTTGGTCAAACTTGGTCAACAAGTCAGAGGTTTCTAGGTGGAAAAACAAGGGTAACGTTAGGGATAATGATGCATGCTTTCTGTCAAAATGATCACCAGAACAAGAGGAAAAATACCCATGTGTTAGATTTCCAAGATTCCTTAAGGCATTATGGGACCAGTATAGGTGACAAATGATGTGGCAACACCAAGTAAGATTTGAATATTCCAAGAGACCCAATTCAGATCATGGCCAGTTTAGACAAAGCCATGTGCTAGAATAGTAAAAACGTTAAGGGCATTGGAGATCTAGTGAGCAAGTGGTCAAGTCCAATTAGTAAAGGGAAAGAGTCAATTTAAACTAGTGTACCATGGGGTCGCGTCCCCCCACCTAAGGGTCACATTTTCTCGCCCCCTTGTGCTCTGGGGGCTTGGGGACGAATGGGGGTTGTTTCCCCACGCTCCCAAAAAACAGGGGACGCATCGAAACTTGAGAGGGGGCATTTCCTTGAAAATCGGGGTCGAATCCGCCAAAGGGGGTCGTTTCCCAGCTAAAGGGGGTCGTGAGGGGTCTCGAGGGGGCGTTTCCTAGCCAAAAAAATTGAAAATTTTATAATGAAAAGAAAAATTATGATTTTTTTTAGGTTTTTGACTTTATTTCATTTACATTTTGACATTTGTTTTTTACTTTCACTCCTGCTACCTCCTACAAACTGTATGCTGCCTCTTGTCGTCAAACTATATGCTGCCTCCGTCATCGCACTGATTTAGATTGTTGTCGAGACACTACCTCCCGTCGCACTGAGTCGAGCTGACTACACTCTGAACAACCAAGTTTACGCTGCCGGAATCGCCACGCTGCCTGCTGAGACGACGAGAGCTTCTCCCACATTGCCTACCGAGACGGTGAGACCTCCTCCCATCCTGCGAGACAAGACCTCCTCCCACGTTGTCCGTCGAGGCCCGAGACCTCCTCCCACGCTGCCACCGCCTACCGGAGCCTGAGACCTCCTCCCAAGCTGCCTGTCGAGAATGTGGACCTCCTCCCATTACTGAGTTGTGGTTTTCGAGACGACGAGACATGGACGTGGACTGGCTGAGATGTGGATATGGACGGTGCACTGGCTAAGAACGTGGCTGAGTCGTGGCTTCCAAGAACATTGGCAATTTGGCAATTGCTGAGTCGTGGGCACAGTGCAGTGTGCACTCAGTCGACCAATGGTAAGTTCAGAACTTCCTCCTCATTGCCTGTAATTTTAATTTTTTTTTTTTTAATTATAATTTTTTTAAGTTTCTTGCAACGTTGTGCTGTAATTTTTTTTAAGCATTTGTAACACAGTAACAGTAACTGTGTTGTGCCTGTAAAAAAAAAAAAATTAAGTCTGGAAGTTAGGCTGTGAGTTGAAGTAACAGTAACACTGTGTTATTCATTTTTTAATTTTTTTAATTTATTCATAGAATCATATTGTTTTAAAAATTTCTAAATCAATTCAATAATTAATTTTTTTTTATTTCAAAATTGAAAATTTTAATTTATTTGCAATTGCAGCCTACAATTTTGAAGTTACAAGTTAATATTTATTTTGAGCTGGAACTATGAGCCAAAGTCATTCCAATAACAGTGACAGCACCTATAGTGCTAGTGAGTCAGAAGATGCACAAGAAGAAATTCGAAGCAGTCACAAGAGGTAAGGAAATAGGCCTGTAGATTATGAAGGCCCACCAAGAGATCTGGAAAAAATTACAAAGGTGACATTTAATCCTCTAAAACCACTTCTAATCTATGCAACCAAACTTCCTAAAAAAACTCCAAAAGTTATTGGTGGCTCATGTGATTGGGTCTGCAATATTTGTGGGCATTACTTTGTTGGCACCTATACTAGGGTGAAGCAACATATTTTAGCAATCACAGGTATGTGAAAATTTCAATCCAAAAATATATTGTTGTAGTGATAGATTTATTTCTCCTACTTATTACTCCGATAAGTTATTTTCAGAATCCTATCAGTAAATTTCGAAATAAATACTACTGTAACATTCACGATTACATGTGCAAAGAAAGGAACAATTAGAAACATAAGCATAAGAAACAATCACATGTACACACTTATTTTTGGAAAATTGTCCCCGGAAAAACCCAATGTGGGAAAACCGGTGCAGCAGATGAGGATTTATGTACTATTCTCTCGCAAATGAATTCTTTACAAGGAATACACTAGCAGATATATTTAGAAAACACCTGAGACAAAATTCTCGGAACCTCCCGAAGACTTTCTGTCACCCAGAAGATCCTCTATCTCCCTCTACGTCCCTCTACGTATTTCTCTGCGCAGTCCCTGCGCTAGACTGCGCCACTCTGCGTGGGTACATTGCATTGCAGCTCTGTGTTGCCTTTTGTGGCCCTCTGCGTCCCTCTATCCTCAAACTCAGTCACTGTTGACTCCCTCTTCTCCTTCTGCCTCTGCAACTCTGCCCTGCAACTCTCCCTCTGAAATCAAATTCTATTCCTTCAGAATTGATCTCCTTTAGGTTAGTGAGTGTGTACCCAGTTTTCTTTCCAAATGACCCTCAAGCCTTCTTTTATAATCTTCTCATTGATGAATCAACGGCCTAGATTAGAAGTATAATCAATGGCTAAAATTAAAACTTGACTTGATCTGCGTTCTCTAGAAGATTCACTCTGTCTTATTAAGACCCATTAATTATTTAATTTCCGTAAGTTTAGACCTAGGGTCTCCATTAAAATAATTAATTATTTTAATAAAACGTGAACCGAGCGGAATTTCCACAAACGGTTTCTGGGTTCTTTGGAATAGTGATGTCCAACCTCCTCACAATTTTTGAGACTTGGAACACGTTCCGATGCTACAAAAATCAACACTCCCTCTTAAGTGAGGTAAGTGGTTTAGCAATATGTCTGCTGCATGTTGCTCTGCTTTGAAGCATCCTCTACATTAGGGATAATTTTAAGGATAAAAAATTATCTTGAAGTTTAAAAAATTGGCGAATCTCACTAGTCCCTAATATGTAAACTATAAAATGTTTATTGATGTATTTATGAAATTATTCAAATTTATAATGCTTTCATATATACTCTCTATATAATGTTGGCGATTTTTAACATAAAATATTTTTATATTGTAAAATTTGGGCAAATCATTTTTATAAAAAAATGGAAATTGGCGAATAGGTTTTTTGGAAAAAACATGAAAAATTAGCCCACCTGCGAATATTAGTCCCTAAAATTTTCCATGCTCTGCATTGCTGATCCCTGTGTGTGTGTGTGAAATGGATAGAATCTTGGAGTATTCTCATTTTATGCAGAAATCCAGATATTGATGATAAATGCTTCTCCAGCGATCAATCTAGAACATAAAATATTTACCAGGTTTACTCAACTCTCATTCTTCGTAATTGCAGTGATCAATCCTTAGTATTTACTATGCAGTGGACTTTTCCTGCAGTGAATTTCATGCCCTTTTTTATCTTGATTTGGCAGGATCTATGGAATGATGATTCGAGGACATGGATAGAATGGAGGGACTTGGCACACCACAGAGATATTTAACCTCTGATAGAGTTATTGTCAGAGAAGCACAGTCACTTGTTATAGAGGAGAATTTGCCAAAACTAAATGGATTCTGATATGGCTCTACTTGGAGAGATTGGCAATGGACATATGGTAAATCTATTTTTGAGTATAATAGCAGGAAACTCTATTTTACCATGCACAGACAAACTCTTCTGATCCCAACTTGAACTAGAGATGGGGTAGTTCAGACAAAAAATTTCAGCAGAGCACCAGATGCTATAGTATATTGTCATATAAATTATCCTATAATCTTGGAGTGTTTGTATGGTTAGTTTTCAATCAATGATTACCTACTAAATCTACATAATCTAGCACTGGTTTAATGAATGACAAGTTCCCACATTGTGAAAGAACAGAGAAAACCAAGCACATCATTTGGGAGTGCCCCTATGTTAAGAAGTGTTGAAATATTGTACAGACCGAATTGAATACAATCCTCTAAGGAATCATCCATGGGCATGCTGCTCTACTTGGCGATTGAAGATACCTTGCTATGAGTTATAAATGTGGCATCTGTTATTATAATCAATTCCCAATTTTGAATTCACTCTGAAGGATATTATAAGTATGTTTTTAATCACCACTTATTTACTGGGCTACAAAGGAACTTTGCCCACTCAAATTCAAGCCAAGTGGCTGTTCTAGCCAGCATTTGAACAGCAGTTTCCTCATCTTCTGCCAAAATAAGGAACAATTTCCCCTGTGCAGAGAGGAATTGATGTGATTTAGTCTTACAAAAATCTGTGAACGTGTTATATTTCTCTTCTTATGCTTCCACACTTTCTCTATTCTGTTTACTTGTATGTGAGGAAATTTGCATTGTTGTGACTCAAATCTCATCAGCCTGCTTACTAAATCATTGTTTGTCCTCAAATATTTAAATTTCAAAAAATTATCATTAACTTGTGAAAAGAGAAACAACAAAATATCCAGATATAGAAAGAAATATGGGAGATTCACATCACTATTGTGCAAAATGACAGTAGATAAGAAAAGAGTAATGAGCATGGGCATCTTGAACCGTTGAACGTACTTTGAAAACACCAAGAATAACAGAAACCCGAGTAGCATCAGATGCTGCAGAAAATCCTGCACTCTGCAAAATCAGAGTCACACAAACAAATTAAATGCTGTCATAGCATCTTGTAGGACTTACATAGCCCTATGAAGTTAAAGTTAACAACTCTTCTACCTGAAGAATTGAAGCTGCATAGTACAGTACACTTGGTTGCCCCGTTATCTGAAAGATAAAAAATGTTATAACTTACAGACTAGTCAGATATTCACATATTAAAGTCAAATATTCCAATTGAAAGTCTCAATATTCAGTCAGCATCAGAGACACTTTATGAGAAAACTACCTGCCAATAGTTACAGAGTTACAGACTCACAATAAGAAAGGAAAATGATTGTAACACTAATACCTGCTGAAAAAACACCAAACCTCCTCCAATTATGAAAGCCTTCAAATTCTTTCCTTGAAAAATCTGCCAGAAATTAGCTTCCTCATCTTGATCTTCAAATGAAGATTGTAACGATCTCAAAGTTTCTTTTATTTGTACATCACTAGCTGTGTCACCCATAGGCCGACTTCTTAATCTGCTTAATGCAAAAATCGCTCTCTCTTTCAGTTCTTCCATGTTGCCTTTACCCCGAACAGCCTGGAGAAGAAGCCAACGAGGGGATGGTGGCAACCACCACATGCCAATACCCAAGATTACAGCAATTGGAGTGCTCAAGCCATACATGTATCGCCAGCCACCAATCACATTGATTTCTAGATTACCGATTAAGTAACCAAGCTGCATAACAAAAATCATTTCAAGATCAGCATTTCCACTACAGTGGTTTGATATACTTAACATAAACAAAATAAAAATATAAGCGCCATGGTGGCAGTTACCAAGATTCCCAGAACTATGAAAAGTTCCTTCAAGGATACAAGTGTTCCACGAATCTGAGATGGAGAAGTCTCAGAAATGTATAAAGGAGCTGCATGCATAGCCTGTTAAATGCAAAAAGTTAGAAGCAATACTGTCTCCTCTTTTCAGGTGATTGGATATCCCACAAACCAGATTATGTGCTTTAAAACTGTAGAAACAAAAACATGATAGTTTCCCATAAGTTGAATAGCAAGCCATCATGAGCATTATATACTCAATATGGAAAAATTTGACAGTTATGCAAATATAGGACTATTTATAAGTTATCCAATTGGTGATTCTTCTAAGGCCGAAGAATTGATTTACAAACATAAGTTACTTTTATATGATTTTCTGTGTCCTCTTTTGAGCAGATGAAACACTCTATCTGTTGCAGTAAAAACATTTCAGGGCATTACCCTTGTAAGAAGAGAAAAAGGTGTGCTTTACCAAACCTATACCAAATCCAAATAACAGCCGACCAGCTATAAGCACAGGTAGTCCAGGTGCCAAAGCTGTTATTAAAGCTCCTGATGAATATAGCACTGCCGCGACAATTAACTCCCTCCGTCTCCCTTCAGTTAATGAACTCATAACATTAATATTTTATGTTATCAAACTCCAGGCGGTTACACTAGATGTCAATGCTACAGCATTTATTCCTTGTATATGCATGTAATATTGATATGCATATAAAAAATATAATGGAATGCTCTTTCTTAAGATGGAGAAAAGAAAGACCTAGAAAGTCTGACACGTTGAATGCTAGTAGAGAACCACATAAAGCACCATAAAGGGAACCACTAACCTGCATGTAATCAAACAATGTTGAGTGCCAAGACAGGAGCAAACAAAAGAATTGTAAAAACTAGTAAGCTAGCAACTTACTAAATGAAGGGAATATTTTACAAAATTTTACTGAAATAACCAGATGCTTGAAAGTTTGAAACTATCTTTTGATTGAACAATGCATAAAATTCACAACAATTCACAATTAGAGCAATTAATCTCACCACCAGACCAGTTTGAATAGATGATAGATTGTACCAGGTCGTCCCACTCAATTCAGCCGACTGCCAAATTTCCAATAAGTCATCCCAACAAAAAAGTTCATGATAAAATAAAAACAATAATTAGACCCACGATATTACGTAAAAGAATTAAAAAGTTGGTTGGCATATAACATTGTGATTAATACAATATCCAGAGTTTATTATATCAACATATCTTTGCTTTCCTATTCAACTTCTTGCCTAAATTCTGAATCTCCACACAATCAAGACCTACAAGAGCACAGGATGTAGGATGGAATGTCTCCAAAATTTGAGATTTAATTCACAGTTTGATTTCATTTTTCTTCAAGAGGTGTGGTAAGAAAGGCACTTGAAACATGAAAGTGATATGAGAATAACAAGGAAACATGCTACCTCTAGCCAGATTTGTACAAGCTACATGAGGAAGATTTTCACTTGAAAGCTATTTAAGAGACAAGCAAACAAGTCAATCTCAGACAAGTCACAAGGAATTTTAGGCAATTCAACCTATTGCAATATTTTTGAAGAAAGAGAGAACTTGAGATGGAACTTATATCAGAAATCCAAATAGAAAGATACTGGATCTTAACGTCATGACAGCTTAATCATTAGTGGACAATGGTGCAGTGGATGAGCTACGATGGATCAGGCATCCGAAAGCTTAGGTGAATTGGACTAGAAAATACAGCAAGTCATATACAAAATGTCTATATGCCAAGGCTACTCCTAAAAGCTAAAAGATAAAGAGACAAGTGAAAATGAAAGAAATTGAGTAGGAATGAGTTAACCCTAGAAATCCCTACTCAGCACTAGATATCTCGGTAGATGTACAGGATGGAGCAGAGCCGTCTCCATCATCATCAATTGGTATCAAAGTACCAAATCAAGGCCTAAGAATGCCCCTTGGGGAATGCCTAGGGCTGAGAAGACCTATGATAGAAGGAAAACTTTGTTCACTGGAATTTGCCAATGGCAGGCACATTTATGTGCATAAACAATGTATATTTTATTATTCAATATTTAGATGATGAATTACAAGTCCTTGGGCAGTTCGCCTTTATAGGTGTTGACTGACCACAAGGACTAAAGAACATGTCTTTTGACATATGTGCCCTTTCATAATTAATGGGAAAATTTAATTTAACTAATATATTAATTATTAATATTTATGAATTTATAATTATTTGTTTATTTAATTAATATATGTAATTATGAATATTTTATTCATAACATTGCTTATCCTTTAAAATGCAAAGGATAGGCAATGTTGGGTGTTGTTGGCGAAAACATTTTGTCTCCCATGATGAGTCTTCTTCTGGTAGTCTCTTCCATTTGATAAGGTATTCTTTAATAGTCTTGGGTCATAGTACTTTCTCTTTGGTGGTGAGTATGCCTTTAGGTTCTAATATGATCAGGCTTACGCAGTGGCAGCGTAGAGACTACACAGAGGCAGCTGGGGTTTCACCAGTCTCTGATACAGGTCAGCCGGGACCTGCTATGAGGTAAAACTTACAATTTATCTTTGATTGCCGAGGTTTTCTCCATTGGGTGATCCGGATTACGGCACCCTAGATGTACTCAGAATACTGCTACTTAATAATATAAACCCTCCGAACTGCAGCACTGGTTTTCCCGCATTGGATTTTTCCGGGGACATTTGTTTAAAAAATCTATGTCCTCTATCTCTGTGCTTTACTTATTTTCGGCACTTGATCTGTATAATTGTGTAGGCTGCAATGTATTTACTTTGATGTTTTTCTGAATTATTCAGAAAATAACTATTGAGATTTTGGGGTAGCATCGGATGTGCTCTAGCTCTGAAATTTTGTGGAGGAGCTGGAGTACATGAGATCTCCAAGACCAAGAAAGCATTTGGGGAAATTCCATCAGGTTTAAGAGTTATTCAAATAATTAATCTTTTTAATTAAGGACCCTAAGTCTAACTTAGGAAAATTAAAAGATTAAAGTGAATTAAATTAAACGTGTGATGAGAATGACTTAAGTGACGCAAATCAAGCAGCTTCTAATCTTAGCCATTGATTAGAGAATAGATCACGGCCATTGGTTTTCCAACGAGAAAAGTATAAGAGAAGGGCCCGAGGTCAGTTGGAGAACACACACATTGGTAGAGCACTGAAGCTAAGTCGAAATTCTAGGGGGTGGTTTGCTAAGAATTTCAGAGTCCGCTTGTAGTGTGGTGAGTGTCAATATTGGTGAGGGATGATCTAATCCAAGGCCAAGAGTACAACAGCGGCAGAGAGACAGCATACCCAGCAGTACAGAGGGCAGCTAGTGCTACGTAGTCCAGCCAGAGCCCAGACACGGGCAGCGTAGAGGCAGCAAGAGCCACGCAAGGCTGACGCAGGCCCAGTCAAGGTAGTGCAGAGGCAGCGTAAACCCAAAGTGGGTTACGCAGGCCCTTCCAGAGCAGTGCAGAGGCTGACATAGAGGGCTGAGGAGCAGCGCTGGAGTTTCTGGTGGGCCAGAAAGGGCCGAGTTCTGTAAATCCCGTTTGAGGGTGTAAATCAGCCATATTTTTTGTCTCTGAGTGAAAGAGGTATTGTTGTCGTGATTTTCATTGTAGGGCCAACCATGTTTGGTGCCCAGAAATTTTTGTATTCATAATCTTCTTAATAATAAAACACTCCAAAGCTAGCTGCACTGGTTTTCCCACATTGGGTGTTTCCGAGGACATTTGTCCAAAAAATCTGTCACTTTGTCATATGAGCGTTATTTAGTAAATGATCTGTATGTGTAGGCTGCTATTTGTGTTTACTTCGTTGTTTTTCTAAATTTTCAGATTAATAACTTGTGTAAATAATCAAGAAGGAGAAGTAAATCAATGGTTAGCAGTAGGGTTTCTCAGATTAAGAAATTTTCACATGGTATCAGAGCGATTGCAGATCAAGTTGAATCTCCACCAAATCGACTAAAAAAACTTTTGCTGCAGAGTAGCAGCTGAAGCAGCAGAGATACAAAGAGGGTAGCACAGCACCAGGAGGACGCAGTCCCAGCAGAGGCCATGCAAGGGTTGACGCAATCCCAGCTGGGTGACACAGAGGCAGCGTAGAGCCTTCCAGAGTGACGTAGGAGCAGCCTACGCTGCGCAGAGGCTGCATTGAGCCAGTCTTCTCACGCAGAGGCTAGCCAGAGGGACGCAGTCCAGTTTTGAGTTGTTGTGCAGAGTTGTCGTAGTCCGGAAGCAGAGCTTCAGATCTTTTGCAATTGCTAGTGTGGTGGAGATTTTGTCGGTTCAGAATCGTGCCTAGCTAAGTTGACAAAGAGCAGGAGGAGAACGGTCACTCAACAGATTTTTGCCAAAGAAATCTGAGGATCGATTAGGAGGGTGATTGAAGAGGTTTGATTCAGAAGATTTGGCAGATTTCCAAGGGAGAAATCAGTTTTCAGAGAGAGTAGAGGGTGCCTTTCTCACCAAGGACCCTAGATCTGAGTTTCTGTTGAGGGTAGCAACAGAAGCAGGGAGAGGAGTATCTGCTTCGACAAATTATTTCTGAGCAGATGGCACCATACGAACTGCATGATCAGGATAGGTTGGACGGCTTGTCCAACTTCGCTATCTGGAAGGCCAAAATCCTGACAGTCCTGGAGGCATACGATTTACGGGAGCATGTAGAGAGCGTCTTGGCTACATCAAACGATGTTGCTCTTCTCGGGAAGCATAATGAATCAGAGGCACATGCCAAGCGCTTCATTATGGACGAGGCCAAGGATCATGTGGTCCCACACATAGCCGAGAAGAAGATGGTTAATGCTATGTGGAAAGCATTAACCACACTGTATCAAGGGAAATCCGTCCAGAAGAAGATGCTTCTGGAGAACCAGATGAGGTTGTTTATGATGACTAAGGGAGAGGAAATCGACCCTTTCCTCTTCAGGTTGCAGGCGACCCGAGATTAGCTGATTGCCATGGGGGTTAAAGTGGATGATGATGTCATGGATTGGGAAATGTTTGTCCAAAGCATCTTGGGTAGACAGGATCTTCCAAACTGGGACGACATGTGGGCTATCCTCCAACAAGAGAAAATCCACCAAATGACCAAGGGACAAGCCAGCACCGGATCAAGCAAAGTGAAGAAGGAGGAAGAGGAAGATGCAGCCTTGGCATCTAAGAAGCGACAAGGGAAAAATAAGCAGGATCTATCAAAGATCAAATGTTTTAGCTGTAGTGAACTTGGACACTTCGCCACCAATTGTCCTCTAATGAAGAAGGACAAGGAAGCTTCTAGTTCCAAGGTTGCGGCAGCTCAAGAAGACGATGGCTCCGACAATGACATGGCCATGAGCGCTCATGTACCTAGAGAGAAGAGGTGGGGCGATATTGATCTATAGAGCAGCTACAGAGTGGAGGCAGGATCCTTAAGTAGCCCAACTCTTGGATCACATACGTGCTACGAGAGCCTTAAGACAGTAGTAGGGATGACTGGAGCAGTGGGTGCAAAGGATCACGGTGAAGCAGAGGGTAGAGCTAGGACGTTGTAGAGGAAGCAGCGCAGTGCAGAGGCAGCGACAGCGTAGAAGCAGCAGCACAGAGGGGATGATGGGACTTCAGCAGCGCAGAGGATGCAGTTCTTATGCAGTGCAGTGTTGTAGCAGCACAGTGGCTTCAGGAGGACAGCGCATAGCAGCAGCCTAAGGAGTTTCAGTGATGAGATGTAGCCCGACTGTCTTATCTGTCAGTGTTTGGGCAGGAGTCCTTCACTTGCTTACTTCTCAGCAAATGAGTTGTAGTGCAGCAGTTGGTAGCACGATGCAGCAATTTGAGAGGGAGCTGTAGTACGGATGAGGCAGTGACAGAGATGGTGTCATGGACAGCAGTACAGAAAGCAACAACAGTGCAGAGATGGAGGACAGTAGGCCCAACATCAGCGCAGGGACCAATGCCAGAGATCAAGGCAGTACATCGGTGAGGATGTATTCCTAGTGCACACTCCTCGCTAAGAGGGGGTGTTGAGATTTTGGGGTAGCATCGGATGTGCTTTAACTCCGCAATTTTGTGGAGGAGCTGGAGTACATGAGATCTCCAAGACCCAAAAATTGTTTGGGGAAATTCCATCAGGTTTAAGAGTTATTCAAATAATTAATCTTTTTAATTAAGGACCCTAAGTCTAACTAAAGAAAATTAAAAGATTAAAGTGAATTAAATTAAACATGTGATGAGAATGACTTAAGTGACACGAATCAAGCAGCTTCTAATCTTTGTGAAAAATCCTAAATCTGGATTCCTACTGCAACAAATGTGAATTACTTCTCCTATTATTTTTCATAATTATTTCATTAGAGTGAAATATCGAAGTAATTACTGAAGTAGTCTACACAAATAATGCTATGGAATAAATCTAAGTGTTGAAACAAATTGAACAAAATACAATGAAAAACATCCACTTTTGACACAGTTATTTTTGGACTAAGTCCTCGGAAAAACCCAACTTAGGAAAACCGGTGCAGCAGATCTGAGGGTTTTGCATTATTAAGCAGCAGAATCTTGATTACAACTAGGGCGCCAATATCCGGCTCTCCCTTCAAAGAAAATCTCGGAAACAGAAGAAATGTAAGATATACCTCAGTATTCTAGTCCCTGGCTGATTCGATACAGTGTTGGTGAAGCCCCTCTCTACCTCTACGTGATGCCTATGCTGCTACTGTGTAAGCCTGCGTGGGCAAGCTGAAGAACTGCGTCACCTCTCCTTTGCAAATGATCAAGTTGATCTGGGAGTTTTGGCGCTCCTGGTTCAGAAACCCCAACTTCCAACTATCTCCGAACTGAATCTAGAAGGCACTGCGTCACTTTTGCGTGATTCCCTTCAGGAACTGCATCACCCCTCCAGATGACTATGTTGCCTCTACTGCGTCACTGTTGCTTCTCTCTCTGAAACGTACTCCTGGTCCTCCTGACCAGTTACTACATATGCCCATCTCTAGAACTGATCACTGAATCAAAATCACTTAGCAAACCTTGCCCTTGTGATTCGATCTTGATCAAAAGTTGTGTCTCTTGCACAAGCTCGAAAATGCCAAATGCTCAGTGTATTTTCCATAGGCCCCTCACCCTCCTTATAATCTTTCGTTGACCCTTCAACAGCCAAGATTAAAACATAATCAAGGGCTAAGATTAACTAGGAATTGATCCATGACTTTATCTAGAAGATTCACACTTAGTTTAATTAATAACCTTTAATTAAACAATTTCTCTAAGTTTAGACTTAGGAAAACATTAAAAAACAATTAATTAATTTAATTAAACAATCTCTAAGTGGAATTTTCCAAAATCCTTTCTGGGTATTACGGAATACATGTGCCTTAGCCTATATACAAAATTACAAGGCTAGAGCAAATCCGATGCTACCATAAATCAACACTCCCTCTTAGCGAGGAAAGTGCTCTAGTAATACAACTCTATGTGTTGCTTTGACTTCAGTAACATCTACTATTGTGTTGTTGATGTTGCTCACCAACATTGCACAAATCCTGCAACTACACTGCTGCTGCCAACTCCTACTGTTGCAACTCCCTCTGAATTCTGCAACCATGTTGTTGCACTGCATGAGCATTGCTCTGCACTGCGTTGCACTACTGTGCACTACGTTGTTCCTGCTCCATTGCTGCTACTGCTCAACTATTGTTGTTGCTACACTGTTGCACTGTTGCTAATTACAACGGAAAAACATCCGAAATTGGACAAGTAAAACTGTATCTTGGATAATAAGACTGTCTGCTGCTAACTTCTGCACTAGCTCTCTGAACACGTTGCGCTGCTGCTGCTCTACACTGCATGAGCATTGGACTACACTGCACTATGCTACACCACTGTGCACTGCGTTGCTGCTGCTCAACTGCTGTTGTTGCTGCTCCTCTTCTGCGTTGATCAGGCTCTAGTACTGCTAGCCATTGCATTGTCTCTTCACCCTCTGCTGCAACTATCCATCCTGCTACTGTCTTAAGGCTCCCGTAGCTCGTATGTGATAGAAGTGTTCGAACATTCTCAAGCATCCTGCCTCTTGTAGATTCTGGATCTACAATTCCAAGTCAACCCACTTCCCTCCTTTCGAAATATGAGCTAACATAGCACAATTAGCTTCTGCCTCAATCTTGGTAGCTCCGACTTGAGGATCCTGCTTCTCCTCTTTGTCATTTTTCTTAAGAGGACATTGTGTGGCATAATGTCCCATTTCCCCACACCTGAAGCACTTGATCTTGGACAGATCTTTCTTCTTCTGTCATTGTTGCCCCTTTGATGCAAGGGTTGTGTTTTCTTCCTCCTCCTTCTTGACTTTCGAACCGATGCTGCCATCCTCAATGTGGATTTTGAGATCTCTCCTCAGCTCTTCTTGCTGCAAGGCTGCCCACATCGCTTCCCATCCTGAGAGTCTTTCTCTGCCCAGAATGCTTTGGACAAAAGCCTGATAGTCTTCTGAAACAGAGTTCAAAGTGAGCCTTACCAGCTCTGAGTCTCTAGGTGCTGACCCCACTGCTGACAACTAGTCTTGGTTTTCTTGAATACGAGACGGGAAGGAGTCAAAACGCTCTCCCTTCTTCATCCTGGTGTTACGCAGCTTCTCCTCCAGATACATCTTCCGCTACTCAAAAGATCCTTGATACAGCTTTTCCAGCCCTACCCACATTTCTCTAGCAGTGTCCTTGCTGCTATGTGGGGTACGATGTGATCCTTTACATCATCTAGGATCAATCGTTTGGCTCTTGCCATGTTTTTCTTGAAGGCTCTCAGATGTGCTGCATCGAGTGGTTCTGCAACTGCGCTGTCAATGAGGGCCTTTAGGTCATGCTCATCAAGGAAAAACTGAATCCTTGACTTCCAAATGACATAGTTGGAGGCACCCTCCAACCTATCTTGGTCACGCAATCCATTGCTGGCCATCCCCTCAACTGTCGACTTCTCTCTCTAAGCCTCTGCTCAACCAGACTTACGCACTCCTTGAGGAGTAAGTCAATAATTCTGCTGCTGCACGAGAAACAACTGAGTCTTTTTGAGTAAGAGAACTCTCTGAGGTCAAGAAATCCCCAACTGTGTTTTTCAGAAATTTTCTGACGCTTATGCACCTGCACTCACTGTTGTGCAACTACTGCGTCCTTCAGCTACGTTGGTCTGCTGCGCTGCCTCTTCTGCAACTGAAAAAGCTTACCCCTCTGTCAACTCTCTCAGAGGGAGCGTTCTCTGCGCTGGATTGCCCTCTTGGCCTGGACTGCATAACTACTCGGGTAGTCTACTGCTGCTTACGCAGTTCCCAGTCTCTTCAGCGTTGATCTACTAGTTCACCCTTGTTTCTCCTCACTATGCTAGAATAAGCTCTGATACCATGTGAAAATCCTAAATCTGGATTTCCTACTGCAACAAATCTAAATTACTTCTCCTATTATTTTTCATAATTATTTCATTAGAGTGAAAAATCAAAGTAATTACTGAAGCGGTCTACACAAATAATGTTGCACAACAAATCTAAGTGCTGAAACAAACTGAACAAAATACAATGAAAAACATCCACATTTGACACAATTATTTTTGGACCAAGTCCCCGGAAAAACCCAACTTGGGAAAATCGGTGCAGCAAATCTGAGGGTTTTGTCTTATTAAACAGCAGAATCTTGAATACAACTAGGGTGCCAATATCTGGCTCATCCTTTAGAGGAAATCTCGGCAACAAAAGAAATGTGAGATATACCTCACTATGCTAGTCCCTGGCTGATCCGATGTAGCGTTGGTGAAGCCCCTCTCTACCTCTACGTGATGCCTACGCTGCTACGGTGTAAACCTGCATGGGCAAGCTGAAGAACTGCGTCACCTCTCCTCTGCAAATGATCAAGCTGATCTGAAACTGAGTTTTGGCCCTCCTGGCTCAGAAACCCCAGCTTCCAACTATATCCGAACTGAATCTAGAAGGCACTGCATCACTTCTGCGTGATTCCCTTCAGGAACTGCGTCACCCCTCCAAATGACTGCGCTGCCTCTACTGCGTCATTGTTGCTTCTCTCTCTGAAATGTACTTTTGGTCCTCTTGACCAGTCACTGCATCTGCCCCTCTCTAGAACTGATCATTGAATCGAAATCACTTAGCAACCCTGACCTAGTGATTCGATCTTGATCAAAAGTTGTGTCTCTCTCACGAGCTCGAAAATGCCAAATGCTCAGTGTATTTTCCATAGGCCCCTCACCCTCCTTCTTATAATCTTTCGTTGACCCTGCAACGGCCAAGATTGAAACATAATCAACGGCTAAGATTAATTGGGAGTTGATCTATGACTTTATCTAGAAGATTCACACTTAGTTTAATTAATCAGTTTCCCTAAGTTTAGACTTAGAGAAACATTAAAAAACGATTAATTAATTTAATTAAACCATCTCTAAGTGGAATTTTCCAAAATCCTTTCTGGGTATTATGGAATACATGTGTCTTAGCCTATATACAAAATTACAAGGCTAGAGCACATCCGATGCTATCATAAATCAACAATCTTAGCCATTGATTAGAGATTAGATCATGGTCGTTGGTTTTCCAACGAGAAAAGTATAAGAGAAGGGCTTGGGGTCAGTTGGAGAAGACACACATTGGCAGAGCACTGAAGCTAAGTCAAAATTCTAGGGCGTGGTTTGCTAAGAATTTCAGAGTGAGCTTTCAGTGTGGTAAGGGGCAGTATTGGCGAGGGATGATCTGATCCAAGGCCAAGAGTACAACAGCGGCAGAGAGGCAGCATACCCAGCAACGCAAAGGGTAGCCAGTGCTACGCAGTCCAGCCAGAGCCCAATCATAGGCAGCGTAGAGGTAGCAGGAGCCACGCAGGCCCAATCAAGGTAGGGCAGGGGCAACGTAAACCCAGAGAGGGTGACGCAGGCCCTTCCAGAGCAACGCAAAGGCTGACATAGGATAGTAAAGTTGACGCAGAGGGCTGAGGAGCAGCGCTGGGGTTTTTCTGGTGGGCCAGAAAGGGCTCGAGTTCTGTAAATCCTGTCTGAGGGTGTGAATCAACCATATTTTTGGTCTCCGAGTGAAAGAGGTATTATTGTCGTGATTTTCTTTGTAGGGCCAACCATGTCTGGTGCCCAAAAATTGTTGTATTCAGAAACTGCTTAACAATAAAACCCTCCAGAGCTAGCTACATCGATTTTCCCGCAATGGGTTTTTCCAGGGACATTTGTCCGAAAAATCTGTGTGTCACTTTGTCATATGAGTGTTCTACTCAATAAATGATTTTTATGTGTAGGCTGTTATTTTTATTTACTTCGTTGTTTTTCTGATTTTTCAGAGTAATAACTTGTGTAAATAATCAAGTAGGAGAAGTAAATCAATGGTTAGCAGTAGCATTTCTTAGATTATGAAATTTTCACAATAACTTGTTAATTAAACTAAACAAGTAGGAGAAGTAAATCAGATTTACTGCAGTAGGGTTTCTGGTTTAGATTCAGAAATTTTCACATGGTATCAGAGTTGTTTCAAATCAGGTAGAGCTAAAGCCATCAGCGAAGAGACGAAGAGAAAATTTTGTTGCAGGAAGGCAGTTGTCCCGAGTGATAGCGCAAATCCAGGAAGAGGCAAGGAAGGGTGACGCAGCCACCAAAGGAGCTCATGCAAAGCCTGTATCAGCCAGCTAGGATGACGTTGTAGCTGCAATAGAGGCAACGTAGTGTTTGTTGGGCTAGCGCGGAGGTTTGAGCCTCCGTCTTTCCAGTTGTCGTGGCTGGAAAAGCAGTTCGTTTTTCTTCAAGAGTTGTTGGTGGGGCATTGTTTCTATCGGTGCAGAGCAGTGCCTAGTGGGGCTATGACAAAGTAGAGGGAACCAATTCCTCAGAAGACTTCTCGCCAAGAAGTCTTGATCCTGTGTTGATCAGCAGCAAAGAGTGATCGAAGAGGATTGATTCGACATCAGTTGGCAGAGGATTTCCAAGAGAGAATTCATTTTTCAGAGGGAGCGTGGTTCCTTAGAGGGTTTCTAGCACCAAGAAACCCAGATTTGAGTTTTGTTGGGGTAGCAGCAGAAGAGGGAGAAGAGAACCAGTTCGACATCTTTTGTTGAGCAGAGATGGCCACACATGGACTACGGGATCAGGACAGGTTGGATGGAGCATCCAACTTTGTCATCTGGAAGGCCAGAATCCTGTCAGTACTGGATGAGCAGCGTATCAAGCATCTCGCCAAGAGCGTAGTTGTTGTTCCTTTTGACATTGATCGGCTCAAGAAGTATGACGAAGCTCAAGCAAAGGCTGAGCGCTTGATCATGGATGGAGTCAAGGATCATGTGGTCCCACACATTGCTCAGAAGGACAGAGCACATGAGATGTGGACTTCTTTGACCACATGTATCAAGGGACTTCTATTCAGAGGAGGATGCTTCTTGAGAATTAGCTTCGATTATTCCAGATGCTAAAGGGAGAAGAGATAGACCCCTTCCTCATTAGATTGAAGGTGATCCGTGATTAGTTGGTTGTTGTGGAGGCCACAACTGATGAAGGTCTTATGGTGAGGATTGCTCTGAATGCAGTTTCCGATGAGTGGGAGAACTTTGTCCAAGGCATTTTGGGCAGAGCAGCACTTCCAAGTTGGGAAAACATGTGGGCAGCTCTACGAAAAGAAGAGATCAAGAGGATGACCAAGGCGGGCATCAACAGCGGAGGGATCAAGATCAAGAAGGAGGAGGAAGATGCGACTCTCGCATCTAAGGGACAGCATGGGCAACAGAGGAATAAGAAGAAAGACCTTTCGAAGGTCAGATGCTTCAAGTGTCGTGAATTAGGACATTTCACCACAACATGCCCCTATGAAAAAGAAGGGCAAAGAATATTTTGATTCGAAGGTTGCCGCAGCTAAAGACGATGATGGAGATGATGACAATGTGGCCATGAGTGCTCATGTGCCTCAGGAGAAAGGGTGGGGCAACATTGATTTGTAGTCCTTTTGAACTGCAGTAATGGGGCAGGATCCTTGAAGTGCCCAAACTCTTGGATCACATACGAGCTACGGGAGCCCTTAATGACAGTAGCAGGATGACTGGAGTCAATTAGTGACAGGTGTGAGGAGGATGGAGCAACTATGGCAGAGCTAGGACGTTGAAGACTGAACCAGCGCAGAGCAGAGGCAGTAGCAACGTAGCAGCAATAGCGCAGTGGTGAATGGACTTCAACAGCGCAGTACAGAGCAGCAACAACGCAGAGCATCAGAGGGTCAACACAGAATTAGCAGCAAAGGGAGCTTCACCATCAAGATGCATCCAGACTAACTTGTATGTCAGGCTTTTTGGGTTGTTTTTCAGTTTCTTACTTCTCAGCAACTGAGTTGCAGTGCAACAATTAGCAGTGGCAGTGCTATGCGCAGCATGATGCAGCATTTGAGAGGGAGCTGCAATACAGATGAGGCAGTGTCAGTGGCGGTGACTTGGGCAGCAGTACAGATAGCAGCAGCGCAGTAGATGAAGGGCAGCAGTCAAGCATCAACGGCACAGAGGACCGATGTCATGGATCAAGGTGATGCTTCTGGTTGAAGTATTGCTAAAGCACATTCCTCGCTAAGAGGGAGTGTTTATTTTTGGGTAGCATCAGATGTGCTCTAGCTCCAAAACTTTGTGGAGGGGCAACAACACATGAAATCTCTAAGACCCAGAAATCGTTTCGAGAAATCCCACCCGGAGCTTAAGTTATTCAAATAATTAATTATTTTAATGGGGACCCTAAGTCTAAACTTAGGGAAATTAAATAATTAAGGTGAATTAATTTAACATGTGGGTGAGGATGTTCTAAGTGACGAGAATCAATTCTTTTCTAAAATTAGTCGTCGATTAGAGATTAGATCATGATTGTTGATTCGTCAACTGAAAAAGTATTAAAGGAAGGCTTGGGGTCAGTTGGAGGACACACACAGTGAGTCTAAGAGATCGAATGATCCTAGCCATCGATTATGTTTTAATCTAAGTCGTTGGTGCTCCAACAGAGGATTATAATAGGAGGTCGATGTGGTGATGAGAAAGCACTTGTAGAGTTCAATTTCATTGGCAAATCGATTTCCAGAGTAGCATCAGTCAATTGCCGAAGAGAGAGTCAGAGAAATTGAAGCAATTAGAGAGGGGAAGAGACAGTGAGGTTGGAGGAGGCATTCCAGATCCATAGAGTGCATTTTCAAAGAGGCAGAAGAGCCATAGAGAGGCTGGCGTTGGGACAGCATAGTAGTCTCTAGAGGCAAATCGATTTGCAGTGGAGGAGAGACGTTTTCAGTTCCAGAGGCATGGAAGGAGTCCCGGACTGCTGGAGAAGCATCTTTCCAGTCAACAAAAGGTAGAACGACTTCATTAGAGATGATTATGAGGCTAGACATCCATACAGCTACGCAGAGCAGTGCAAAGGCTGAATCAAAGGGTCGTATTTCTTAAGGCAAGTCGTGCTGAGAGATTGCTTGTGGGGTGAGGAAAATTCTTCACCAGATTTTCCCCAGTATTTTCTCTGTAGGATTGCCATTGTTTCGGCATCTAGTTGTACTAAGATTTTCTCAATGTTGCATAATAATAAAACCCTCATTTGTTGCAACGATTTTCCCACATTGGGTTTTTCTGGGGACTTTTGTCCAAAAATAATTGTGTTAATTTTATGTGTGTGTTAGCATTTCTTCCAGCATTTATTCTTCCGCAGTTTTATTTGTGTAGATTGCAGTGTGATTTATTCAATATTTGTCGTAGAAAACAACAAATAAATTGTTAAATAAAATTAACAATTAGGAGAATAATTTCCAGTTGCTGCAATAGGATTCTAGTTTGAAATTTTCACAACATCAGACTCGATTAGAATCTAGGACTCACCTAAGACTTCGACGAAGAATTCCACCCTAGCTTTGGGATGAGACTAGAGGGAAACACTTTTCCAAACATCCGTGTTTAGAAACATATATGAGTCAGTGAGACGAAAAACCTCCTAGGATGAAACTTTTCGCCAAAATAATAGGCTTGCCTAGGTTGTTACACACATTCAGTGGTTACGCACATTCGGTTGTTACATACATTCAAGGTCTTACTAGGATCATTTACATTACATAACTTGCGGAATGGGTTTACAATGACACATGTATTGTTGATAGATGATCCAATATTGTTGAAAAAATTTGGCCCTTCCACTTCCTTGGAACTTTGACAAATTTAGTGCAACACGTGCCAAATTCCAGATTACCAATGGTTAGTTGAACCCAAAGAATGGACGTGATATAAGGGCTTGTAATGTATGATGGAAAGTGGTAAGTATGGAATGGAGATAGATGGAACTACATAGTTGTACTCAAAGAATGGACGTGAGATAAGGGCTTGTAATGTATGATGGAAAGTGGTAAGTATGGAATGGAGATAGATGGAACTACATAGTTGTACCCAAAGAATGGACATGAGATAAGGGCTTGTAATGTATGATGGAAAGTGGTAAGTAAGGAATAGAGATAGATGGAACTATGCTATATCAATCAAGGTTTCCTGAGTTGTGCCCCTCCTATACCCATGGGGCCATTAGGGAAGGTCCCACTAGACTAGGATCGAAGATTAACCCCCCATTTAAGGTGAGGGAACCAGATCATGGTCAAAACTCCTTCCAGTTCACCGCATAATCCATATCAAATGTCCAAATACAAACAAACATAAACACCTTATTGTAAAATGAATAGAGTACCTTTGGATCAAAAGCCCACCTTTGTGCATGTGCTCTTGTTGGATAGGTGACAAATATATGACTGACGCAGGTGACTAAGATGTAATGGCACGCCATCAGCTAATGGTGGCTGTCAAGCGCTGCATGGCTGGCCAGCTGGATGTGAAGAATGGCAAGGAAAAAAAAAATCTACTATAGGGTCACCCATTTTGGTGGGTAACAGGCCAATAACTCCTACTGGGAGGATGCCTCACTTAAGTTACGTTATGTACACAATTCAAGCTCTCATTTGTATCATTTCGTCTGGTGATCTTCTTGATCTGAAATACAAAGTGTTATAACCCTAAGGTCGCTTAATTTTGGCACTTTCTTCTTATTGGCATATTTCTCTTACCCACACTAGTATTTCTATTTTTCAGCATTTATGTTTGGGTTTTGCACTCTATCTAGGACTAGATCTATCTCTCTATAGAGCACTAGGTGAGGAGGCTAGTTCAGATCTTATTCTATCAATTCTTCCATTGACCCTAATAAATCTCAACAATCCATTCATCTAACCTTGGGGAAAAGACAATCTTAACCTCTATTGAACACAATAAAAGGTGCTGTTGCAATTTAAACGCATTTTGCTAATTTTCTCAATAAAACAGATTCTTTCATTACACTTAAAAGACAAGACATACATAAGACCAGCTGAATTTAAAATTTTATGCCGAAACAAAAGAAATCAATTAGTACCTGTAATGAAACAGCGGCACCTGAAGTAGCACCAATATCATAACCAAACAGTACACCTCCCAAGGCTGGGAATAGAAATCTGCACAATACATGCCAGATGCATGCTGCTTAACTCTTACAGAGAAATTCCACAAATATGAAACCTGTACTATTTTGGTTGTCATCTAAAAAATGCCAAAAAATCTCAAATTCTACTGGTTTTTGTGGTTTTCATACTATGTTTTCAGTTAAAACAGATGAGTTAAGAAATTTGATTACTAAAGGTAGGGGTGAACATAATTGAAGGCATAATTAAATAACACGTATGATTCAATACATCTGGACTAAATGTGAGATGAATAATACATTATGGAGCAAAAGTATTATGCAATTATAGACCAAAAAGGAAGACATTATCTATGATCAGGTAGCAAACCAACAGCAGTGAATCAGCAACAAAAATTTAACACTAATCAGATGAAGACAAAACATGGTCATCATCCTTTTAAAAGAGTAGTATTCAATAAATTTATCTCTCACATTTATGTTACCATTTAGGGTTGCTCCAAATGTGTTTCCAACTTTCTAGGAGAGTGCTATTTCTCCCTGCCACATGGCTCAGTTTTGGTGAATGCTTGGCCTTGGTTAGAGTACTAGAATGGTGCCGCTACGTAGGAGGTTGTTACCCTAATTGCCATTTTACTAACCCCGTTGGGTGTGTTATAACAAAATCTAGCAACCCCATAAGATGTGAAGTCCTAGGCATCAAGGACTAGTTTGTGCTACTGAGGAAGGCTACCCACTATCACCTCAGTAACTCTTCCTCACACTTTTGGTTGGATTTTCTCCAACTCAAGGGGGCTCCCCTAAATATAGGATTACTAAGGCTATGAAGTGGAAGCTCAAAGTGATTTTGTGAATAGTTAGCCTAAGCAAAACAAATGGTTGCATGGAAATGGAAAATGAGTGGTGTGAGAAAGGAGTATGATGTCGAATGCCTAGGACCAAGTGCCAATCCAAATCTTGGGAAAAATGGAGTCAAAATGGCATGGATCTAAGAGGTTTAATGCATTAATTTGCAAGGTAAATAAAGGTTGCTATGCATGCCATAAATCAACTTTAGCTTGCTGAAAATTGATGCAGAAAATTACCCTTGTAGAGCTAGGAATGCTACTTGTTGACCACACTTTGTCAACGACCCCATAGCAGTACACCCCCATTTTTTCAAATGGGATTCATCATGTCCGACGTGTTCACGCCATTCAGATTTCATCATCAGTCGGCAGTTTTATAAACAATGTAAACCTATTCTGCATTTTATGATGTAAATGATCTAATTAAGACCATCATGTATGTAACAACCTAGGTAAGCCTAGTATTTTGGTGACGATTTCTATCCTAAGAGGTTTTTTGTCTCACTAATTCGCTTGTGTTTCTCGACACAAGTAATCGGCAGAGTTTTCCCCTCCAGCCTCACCCCAAAGCTAGGGTGGATTTTGTCATCAAGATGCTAAATGAATCCTAGTGTTTTCTATAGAATCTTTTTAAAAGTAGTTTGGAAATAATCCTAGCTAATTGGCTAGATTATTTTATTACAAATTGCTTGGTCTACTAGATCATGTTTTGAGTCATAGAATTGGGTAGCTATTTGAGGGTCTATACGAATGGGTATTCCCCCTTTATGTGTCTAAATGTATTTATCTTATGTAAAGAGGGTTGAAAAAAAATAATTAAATCCCCTTGTTGTCGCACAAAATGTCTAGGCACCGCGACAATGGCTTAGATCGGGAGTTGTCACCCTAATCCCCAATCTCTCTATCTAAGCTGTCTCCTCGCAAACTAAGGGAGGTAGACCCTAACAAAATGAAGGAACAGAATTGGTTGATAATCAACCAATTCAGGAGACGCAGCTAGATAATCAAATACTTGTTAAGATGCACGAGATTTTATAGATCCAATTAGATTCAAAACTTTAAAACCAATGCCTTATGGAGTCAAAATATCCCGTTATAAAATTAAAGTCAAGTATCTGATATACAACTGTTGCTATGAAAAATAGGTTCACCACAATGATATTCGATAAAAAGAACCACAACTATGCATTAAAGTACTTTGAACCCACAGCAATAAATCATGAGATGACCATTAAATTGAAATGCCAGATCTTTTCAATATTTCTGAATTTATGATGTTCTAAATAACCCAATCCAGAAATTAAAAATTTCCTCTAGTCAAACTTAAGATAAAAATTTAAAAGCTCATTTGACTATAAGAAATTTTTTTTTTTTAGAATTTTTAGAATTTTTATATTTTTTAATTTTTTATTATTTTTTAAAACAAAATATATATATACAAATGAAACTAAGACTATGGATTAAAATCTAAATTTAAATCTAAAACTAAAAAAAAACAAATTAAAACAAAACTAAAACTAACTTTAATTAAAATCTAAAAAAACTAAAAACTAAACATTGAAACTTAAAGAAAAAAAATCGAAATAAAAAATAAAACTAAAAACCAACGCTAACCCAACTTAACATTTATTAAAATCTAAAAAAATTAAATCTAAAGTCTATGAATTAAATCTAACGCTATCCAAAAACTAACGCTTTACAAGTTAAAATCTAACAAAAAAATGAAACGAAACTAAACAAAAAAAAAGCTTAAATGCATGGACGCGGGGTTTCAAATTTTATAATATGCTTGCCTTTGTTTTGTGTTTATATGCAGGTCAACGGCCAAGGGGAAGACGACATGAGGAAAAGGGCACGACAGCAGAGAAGAGCCGATGGCTGGAAAAGGAGAATGAAGTCGACGACAGAGAAAAATGGAGATTTGGACGGCGGCTTCGTGAAGGCTGGAGAGGATGGCTGCAGACGGCAAAGGAGGATTAATGCAGGTGAAGAAGGTCGTGAAAACAAGGGCAGCGTCTTGAATAAATGATTCGACTGCAGAGAAAAGGGCTGGACGACGGACAAGGAGGGATCGTATGCAGAGGATATGGATCTGCGGAGGCTAAGGAGGGTGAAAGGCAAGACAAGGGCAGCATTTTATGCCGGATGCAAAGAAAACCTCAACAAACCCAATACATTTAAAATCGTCCAGCAGATTCGAAATTTTCAACATTACTCAGATTTTTATAATCACTGATTGAGATGCATCTAAGATCTTCTCCTTTGTATTCAGATCTGCCAGTAAAAGCGATCCTGAGGCCAGATCTTGCCCTCTGGGACTTAGATTTGGCTCAGATCTAAAAAATTTTGAGAAATCCCCATGCAAACCTGCAAAACCAGAACAAATCCAAAACTATGCACAAAAATTAAATCAACCCTTAGACCCTAAAGAAAATATACAAATTTACAATACTAATTTACAGATCGGAGGCCCACTTGGCCAGATTTAAAACAATTCAGCGCAATTCAGAAAATAAAATTTTAAAAGAGAGACACAAGCCCAATAAAGAACTCTGCAAAAAACGGAATTTAAGATAAGCCCAAGGAATTAGATCCGGAGGGCTCTTCAGATCTTATTTCCTGGGAGTCAATTGGTCCAAACTAGGACTTCCCCAAGTGCCCAGTTTTAAATCCGGAAGATTTTTGCAAACTTAAAGTTAAACTGTCAGATTAATAGAGAAATAGTGATGAAACATAAAACTTTCATGAGCTAGAGATAACAGTTAGCTCGATCCAATTAATATTTTTACCCTAGATCCAGTAGCCTAAGCAAGATACTTGTACCCAAAATTACTCTACAAGAGCCATTAATCAACAATCTATTGAAATAATCACCAGCAGAATATTAAGAACAAGTTTACCATAAAATGTTGAAGAGGAACACCACCATCAAGATAAAACCCGAAAGTCTTCGTTTGTATTATTCCAGAAAATATTACAGGAGAGCTTCAAGAGCGAGTGCACGATCCAGAGATCGGATGATTGAAAGACTGACAAAGACCTCTAATTTATAAGACAAAATCTCCAATAGATAGTTTGGTTGATCCATGTCAAAATAATCTCGACCGTCGAAAAGATTTAATCATCTTTTAATCTGGACCGTCGAAATTATAAATTTGAGGAAAAAACAAATTTATCATTTAATTCCATTTTAATTAACTCAAAAATACTATTTTTGAGTTAATTACCTCAAAATTTTGAATTTGACTTAACCACCTAGGCCCAAAGATCCAAACTTTTTTGAAATTCCCAATATTCCCTTGGCCTGGGACCTTTAAAAATTCATTTTTTAAAGACCAACGAATTTTGCCTTTGCAGAATTTTAACTCACCTAGGACTTCAAATTAATTAAATTTCTGGCTTAGGATTTTTAATTAATTTGGCCAGAAACTTTAATTAATTGACTGAGGGGATTCAATTATTTTTTTCAACCCTCTATACATAAGATAAATACATTTAGACACATGAAGAGGAAATACCCATTCGTATAGACCCTCAAGTAAGTACCCAATTCTACGACTCAAAACATGATCTAGTAGACCAAGTATCTTGTAATAAAATAATCTAGCCAACTAGCTAGGATTATTCTCAAACTACTTTTACAAAGACTCGATAGAAAACACTAGGACTCACTTAGCATCTTGATGACAAAATCCACCCTAGCTTTGGGGTGAGGCTAGAGGGGAAAACTCTGCCAATCACTTGTGTCGAAAAACACAAGCAAATCAGTAAGACAAAAAACCTCCTAGAATAAAAATTGTCACCAACATACTAGGCTTACCTAAGTTGTTACATACATGGTGGTCTTACTTAGATCATTTACATCATCAACATGCAGAATGGGTTTACATCATTCATAACACTGTCGACTGATGATGGAATCTGAATGGCGCGAACACGTCGAACATGATGAATCCCATTTGAAAAAATGGGGGTGTACTGCTATGGGGTCGTTGACAAATTGTGGTCAACATATGGCTCTACTTGGGGACACGTTGCTTCAATGGAGGAATGTGAGAATCCAAAATCTGTATCCAAGCAACACACAAAATTACATAAGTAGCGTCCATCCAAATATCATCATATAACATTAAGCACATGAAAAATAGAAGCTCTTCTTTCATTTATTATTCTACTTAACATGAAAAGTAAATCTACTCTAACTGCAAAATTAAATGTTGAAATAACAAGGTGTAAGGTTAGAGATACAATACAAAGGATGCCTTGTGGCATCACATGTGCTCAATATAGTGCATGTTGAGCATTTGCCTGCTTTCAGGCAAGTCTGTAAGCTGCTTTTCAGATGTGCCATGTCCAATCTTGCTAATTGTAGGACTCGGTCTTATCCGAATGTCAAGCTGCTCTCTGCCATCAGATGAATCAAACCGCTTACTTCTTTTCTGCTTTTTTCTCTTCTTCTTAGTGGGCTGCGATGTCAGTAATGAGACCATTGTAGATTTCTTGTCCTTATCTTGAAAATGCTTGTACAATGAACCTGGAGTGTGACCAATCTTATTCCGAATATACTCTGTCAATGGTGACACATAAGTTTGGTCTTTCTCAACGTCCTTTGTAGCCATAGTTAATTCTTCCTTAATGGGAAAAGTGACATCTGTGTGATGAGATGGAAATTGCTTCAGCAAACTAGGAGGCCTATGATCTGTTGACAATTTTGACTTGGGTTGAAAATTCTGCATGTGTGATCTTTTCATTTTTTCCAACTTATTTTGAATACCAGTCATTTGATTAGAATGCTTAATATTTATAGTACTGATTTCCTTCGCATGACTCTCTTCAATAGTCAACAAATTGTGTTGAAGAGACATCTGATTAGAATGATTAATTTCCATCATCTTTTACCTGTTTTCCATGACATTCATTTCCTGTGCATGACTTGCTTCAATGGCATTTATCCTATTTTGCATATAGTTCATCTCCTTCTCATGATTTTCTTCTATGGCAATTATTTTATTGGAGTGATTGAATTCCATGATTGTTGTCTTTTCCTCTAAGGCCAATAACTTGCTCTGCATAGAACCAATTTCCCTGGCGTGATCTGCTATTATTTTTTCTTGATTAAGTTCCATATTCTTAATGATTTGAGCTTGGTTGGCCTCCATATTCTTGATTACCTGAGCTTGATTTAGCTGTATATATTTAACCATCTGAATCAATTCGTTAACAAGATGCTTATCGTTGTCAAGACTGATTTGACAATTTGTTTCTGCTTCACCACTATCACCGATTTGTGTTGTCGTGGTACAAGTGGATTCATCCCAAGAACTGTCTGGAAAACTCCTGCTGATAGTTGAGTTCTCTACAAGATCAATTTCATTATTTTGCATAATACTGGGAGCACAAGGCGAGTCATCTTGTTTTATATATTTATCTTTAAAAGCATTGATGATGTCTTGTAAAAAATACTCCTCAGGACAATTTCAAAACCAATCGATAGCATCACCTTTTAAGCAATCGTCAAAGATACGTATCTTGACATCTTCATGATTATATTGTGAAGGACGACAATATTTATTTATAAAAAAAGTGACCATCTTTAGATGCTATAAAGCAATGCCTAGATTACCACCTGAGAAAAAAGGCAATTTAGAAATGACCTCTTCTGGCATGTCATGAAAGGTGTCATCCATGATGACATGTTTAAAGGTTAAGTGGATGTTAGAGAAAGAGATCCATGTTCAAGAATAATCAAAAGGTCCTCAAGAAGCGAACTTCTTAGCAGGAACTCTTGTAAGAAATGAAAAAATTGGAGTCACCACTTGAACATGAAACTAATTCTAAAACAAAAGAAATAATCGAGAGTAGCAGATGGATATCAGAGGGGGATTCTTGTCTGGGAGTAAATAGATGAATAAATGGAGTCACCACCCAAACAAGAAGCCAACCGAATTGTCCAGGTGCTAAAGATATGATGACGAAATGTTTAGTGAGATGATGAAAGATAAGATGAAGAAAAGATGAAGAGATGAAATGACGCCAGAAAATACTATGCCTTGTGACAGGCTAATGAACGGTGAAAGAAGATTAGAAGATTAGAAAATGTCGTTAAAACCAAAAACAGAAAAACTCTATCCCCGGCAATGGTGGCAAAAAATGTTGTCGCACAAAATGTCTAGGCACCGCGACAATGGCTAAGATCCAGAGCTGTCACCCTGATCCCCAATCTCTCTATCTAAGTTGTCTCCTTGCAAACTAAGGGAGGTAGACCCTAACAAAATGAAGGAAAAGAACTCGTTGATGATCAACCAATTCAGGAGACACAACGATATAATCAAATACTTGTTAAGATTCACGAGATTTTATAAATCCAATTAGATTCAAAACTTTAAAACCAGTGCCTTATGGAGTCAAAATATCTCGTTATAAAATTAAAGTCAAGTATCTGATATACAACTGTTGCTATGAAAAATAGGTTCACCACAATGATATTCGATAAAAAGCACCACAACTATGCATTAAAGTACTTTGAACCCATAGCAATAAATCATGAGATGACCATTAAATTGAAATGCCAGATCTTTTCAATATTTCCGAATTTATGATGTTCTAAATAACCTAATCCAGAAATTAAAAAATTTATATAGTCAAACTTAGGATAAAAATTTAAAAGCTCATTTGACTATAAGAAAAAAAAAAATTAGAATTTTTAGAATTTTTTATTATTTTTTAAAACAAAATATATATATACAAATGAAACTAAGACTATGGATTAAAATATAAATTTAAATCTAAAACTAAAAAAAACAAATTAAAACAAAACTAAAACTAACTTTAATTAAAATCTAAAAAAACTAAAAACTAAACATTGAAACTAAAAGAAAAAAAATCGAAATAAAAAATAAAACTAAAAACCAATGCTAACCCAACTTAACATTTATTAAAATCTAAAAAAATTAAATCTAAAGTCTATGAATTAAATCTAACGCTATCCAAAAACTAACGCTTTACAAGTTAAAATCTAACAAAAAATGAAATGAAACTAAACAAAAAAAAAAGCTTAAATGCATGGATGTGGGGTTTCAAATTTTATAATATGCTTGCCTTCGTTTTGTGTTTATATGTAGGTCGATGGCCAAGGGGAAGACGGCATGAGGAAAAGGGCACGACGGCAAAGAAGAGCCAACGGCTGGAAAAGGAGAATGAAGTCGACAGTAGAGAAAAATGGAGATTTGGACGTCGGCTTCGTGAAGGCTGGAGAGGATGGCTGCGGACAGCAAAGGAGGATTAATGCAGGTGAAGAAGGTCGTGAAAACAAGGGCAGCGTCTTGAATAAATGATTCGACTGCAGAGAAAAGGGTTGGACAGTGGACAAGGAGGGATCGTATGCAGAGGATATGGATCTGCGGAGGCTAAGGAGGGTGAAAGGCAAGACAAGGGCAGCGTCTTGTGCAGCGTTTTATGCCGGATGCAAAGAAAACCTCAGCAAACCCAGTACATTTAAAATCGTCCAGCAGATTCGAAATTTTTCAACATTACTCAGATTTTTATAATCATTGATTTAGATGCATCTGAGATCTTCTCCTTTGTATTCAGATCTACCAGTAAAAGCGATCCTGAGGCTAAATCTTGCCCTCTGGGGGTTAGATCTGGCTTAGATCTAAAAAATTCTGAGAAATCCCCCTGCAAACCTGCAAAACCAAAACAGATCCAAATCTATGCACAAAAATTAAATCAACCCTTACACCCTAAAGAAAATATACAAATTTACAATACTAATTTACAGATCGGAGGCCCTCTTGGCCAGATTTAAAACAGTTCAGCGTAATTTAGAAAATAAAAATTTAAAAGAGAGACACAAGCCCAAAAAAGAACCCTGCAAAAAATGGAATTTAAGATAAGCCCGGGGAATTAGATCCAGAGGGCTCTTCAGATCTTATCTCCTGGGAGTCAACTGGTCCAAACTAGGACTTCCCCAAGCACCTAGTTTTAAATCCGAAAGATTTCTACAAACTTAAAGTTAAACTGTCAGATTAATAGAGAAATAGTGATAAAACATAAAACTTTCATGAGCTAGAGATAACAGTTAGCTCGATCCAATTAATATTTTTACCCTAGATCCAGTAGCCTGGGCAAGATACATGTACCCAAAATTACTCTACAACAGCCATTAATCAACAATCTATTGAAATAATCACCAACAGAATATTAAGAACAAGTTTACCATAAAATGTTGAAGAGGAACACCACCATCAAGATAAAACTCCAAAGTCTTCGTTTGTATTATTCCAGAAAATATTACAGGAGAGCTTCAAGAGTGAATGCACGATCCAGAGATCGGATGATTGAAAGACTGACAAAGACCTCTAATTTATAAGACAAAATCTCCAACGGCTAGTTCGGTTGATCCAGGTCAAAATAATCTCGACCATCGAAAAAATTTGATCATCTTTTAATCTGGACCGTTGAAATTATAAATTTGAGGAAAAAAACGAATTTATCATTTAATTCCATTTTAATTAACTCAAAAATACTAATTTTGAATTAATTGCCTCAAAATTTTGACTTTGACTTAACCACCTAGGCCCAAGGGTCCAAAATTTCTTGAAATTCTCAATATTCCATTGGCCTGAGACCTTTAAAATTTCATTTTTTAAAGACCAACGAATTTTGCCTTTGAAGAATTTTAACTCACCTAGGACTTAAAATTAATTAAATTTCTAGCTTAGGATTTTTAATTAATTTGGCCAAAAACTTTAATTAATTGACTAAGAGGGGATTTAATTATTTTTTCCAACCCTCTTTACATAAGATAAATACATTTAAACACATGAAGGGGGAATACCCATTCGTATAGACCCTCAAGTAAGTACCCAATTCTGCGACTCAAAACATGATCTAGTAGACCAAGTAGCTTGTAATAAAATAATCTAGCCAACTAGCTAGGATTATTCCCAAACTACTTTTACAAAAACTAAATAGAAAACACTAGGACTCACTTAGCATCTTGATGACAAAATCCACCCTAGCTTTGGGGTGAGGCTGGAGGGGAAAACTCTGTTGATCACTTGTATCGAAAAACACAAGCAAATCAGTGAAACAAAAAAACTCCTAGGATAGAAATTGTCACCAACATACTAGGCTTACCTAGGTTGTTACATACATGGTGGTCTTACTTAGATCATTTACATCATCAACATGCAAAATGGGTTTACATCATTCATAAAACTGTCGATTGATGATGGAATCTAAATGGTGCGAACACGTCGAACATGATGAATCCCATTTGAAAAAATGGGAGTGTACTGCTATGGGTCGTTGACAAAGTGTGGTCAACACCCCTCTCAGTGAATTAATTAAATTTTCTGACCAAATTAATTAAAAATCCTAAGCCAGAAATTTAATTAATTTTAGGTCCTAGGTGAGTTAAAATTCTTCAAAGTCAAAATTCGTGGGTCCTTAAAAAATAAATTTTTAAAGATCCCAAGCCAAGGGAATATTGAGAATTTCAAGAAATTTTGGACCCTTGGGCCTTGGTGGTTAAGTCAAAGTCAAAATTTTGAGGTAATTAACTCAAAAATATTATTTTTGAGTTAATTAAAATGGAATTAAATAATAAATTCGAATTTCCTCAAAATTATAATTTCGACGGTCCAGATTAAAAGATAATTAAATATTTTCGACAGTCGAGATTATTTTGACAAGGATCAATTGAACTAGCCGTTGGAGATTTTATCCTATAAATTAGAGGTCTTTGTCAGTCTTTCAGGCATCCAATCTTTGAATCATGCACTTGTTCTTGGAAGCTCTTGTAATTTTTTGATGAATAAAGCATAAAGACTTTGGGTTACAAACTTTGGTGTTCCTTTTCCAGATCTATGTGGTGATATTGTCTCTAAACTCTGCTACTTCTATTGGCATTTGATGGTTGATGGCCTTTATGGATTCATCTGCATACAAGTATCTTGTGCAGTTTTCTAGGTTTCTAAAATTGCATTTTGATTTAACAGAAATATTAGTTATCTATTTTTCTGAAAAGTCTCATGTTTATTTTTAAATCTCTATCAATCTAAATTCAGATCTAAGTGTGCAAAGATCATTTTTTAAGATCTGAGTGTTTCGGGAAGTCTTCAGCTAGACCAGGCGACTCTCAGATATCAAAAAATCAGAAAAAGCTCATTGTTTCCTAATTACCAAAGTTATCTTACAAAATTTTGTTGTTGCAGGGTCTTCTTAGCCTTGTGCCTATTTTAATTTCTCTTTTTATTTATTGTTCAAAATGGTTTTAAATCTGGCCATGACGGCTTTCGATTTGTAAATTAGCACTGTAAATTTGCAAATATTTTCTGGGGTTTAAGAGTTTATTTTCTGTGCATAGTTTTGGGTTTGGATTCCTCATTTTTCTGGTTCTGTGCAAGTTTTCCAGGGAGATTCTCAGAAAAATCTTCAGATCTGAGCCAGATCTACACCCCGTAGGGTAAGATCTGGCCTCAAGATCAGTTTTATCTACAGATCTAGGCACAATTTTGCTGCAAAAGTGTGAATCTCAGGTACATCTAAATCAATATTTTGAAAATCTGAGCTATATTGGCAAAATTTTAATTGCTTGGTGAAGGAAATATTTTTCATATACAATGGTTGGCCTGAGATGGCAAAATTTTAATTGCTTGGTGAAGGAAATATTTTTCATATACAATGGTTGGCCTGAGATGTTGCAGGTGTTGTGTGCTGATTCTATCTTGAAAGGGGTTGCACATGGTCTTGACTCATTCTCAAGCAAAGCAAATGGAGGATACCGTGGAAGTACCTCAAGTCATTGAGGAGACCCGACCCGACCCAACCTGCGGTGCGGCCTGCGGTGGTCTGCGGTGCGGCGCGCCCAACTGCGACCTGACTCGACCCGACTCCGTTCTTTGTCGTTTCTTCCTCCACCAACGAGTTATTGGCAACCCATGGTGCTACCCTTGACTTCTTGTTGTTCTTTGTTGCTTCTTGCTTGTTCGACCACTTCTATTTATACCATAACGCTAAGTTATGGTGGGGCGTCGGTGGTCTCGGGCCGACCCCCTCGTTTGGCAATACGCGCCCGTCGCCCGTGCTACAACCGTCGGCCTTGGTTGGTGTCGCGCCCGCCCAACCGTCGTGTCTAGAATTAACGTCTTGGTTGCCGCTATAACCGTTCCTCATCGCCCAAGTGTAATACGGCCGAGACGCCTTAAGGGCGCGCCCGTCGCCGTGGCGCGCGCCCGTCCATCGAATTGTTCACAAGCGCCCGTGAGGCGCGCCCGACTCACCCGAGTCGTGGGCGTCCAACTCGTGGGTCTCACATACTCCCCCACCTTGAGTCATTTCCGTCCTCGGCAATCCGATAGACCTCATCAATTGTTCGTCAAAATCTGTTATTTCTTTCTTCTAGTTCCACTGTGTTTCCTCCGGTTCCTATCTTGAATCCTCCGGTCGATCTTTCCACTGAATGAGAAATTCTCTCCGTGCATTGCCCGCAACTCCTGTTGTTCGAAGATCAAGAATCTTCTCCAAAACTAAGTCTGGTTTGTCAATGATCATCGCTGGTCCTCTCGGTGGTGCTGCTCGATCTGGGTCATCAGCATCAAGTTTGCCCCTTTTCAGTTGACTTATGTGGAAGACAGGGTGCCTGGCATGCATATGGTCTGGAAGTTCCAATTCGTATGCAACTTCACCAATCCTCTTCTTTATGCGGAAAGGCCCATCATATCGTCTCGTCAAAGATCTAACAGTCCCTTTAGGTGGCTAAAACTGATCTCCGGTGATTCTCAGATAAACCTTGTCTCCAACATCAAAGTGTGCATCCTTTCGACCTCTATCTGCCCATTTCTTCATCCTTTCTGCAACATCGTGCAGGCGCATCCGTGCTATCTCCAAGTTTTCTTCCCATGCTGTCAAGAACCTCTTGGCATGGGGGCTCTTGCCAAATCCTCTTGGTAACACCATATGCGGTGCAGCCAGCATCTGTCCATTGACTAATTCGAATGGAGAATACCCCGTTGCGGAACTCTTCTGCATATTGTAGCCAAACTGAGCAATATCCAGGAATCCAGGCCAATTCTGTTGATCAGCCGTAACAAAATGTCTCAAATAGTCTTCCAGCAATGCGTTTATCCGTTCAGTCTGCCCATCTGTCTGCGGATGGTAACTCAAACTTTGCAGCAATTCTGTCCCAACTAGCTTGAACAGGGCGTTCCAAAACTTCCCTGTAAAACGCAAATCTCTATCAGATACGATAATCATCGGTATCCCCCAATACTTCACAACGTATTTGAAGAAAAGCTCAGCTGTCATCTCTGCCCCACATGGTAGCTTCGTCGGAACGAATGTAGCATACTTGGAAAAACGGTCAACAAGGACCATGATCCCATTATACCCCTGAACCATTGGTAAGTGAGAAATGAAGTCCATAGAGACACTTGCCCATGGTCTCTCCGGAATCGGCAAAGGCTGCAACAATCCTCCCTGTCTATGAGTGTCTGATTTGTCTTGTTGACAAATGATGCACGTATGTACATACTCCTCTACTTCCTGCCTCATCTTCTCCCAGAAGTATCCCCTCTCCAATAACGCCATAGTCCGACGTTGACCTGGGTGGCCAGTGTTGTGTAACCAGCTCCAAAAATAGAAGAAAAGAGATATCCACGCCTTAGAAATAAGCCACTTCGAGGGGGCAACCTCCAATACATTAAATAAATGAACAATTCTTGGATGATACAATTCACAAAACCTCCTTTCTATATATAGGAGTCCATGGGGCCATAATGTAATCCTAGTGGGCCACAATGTAATCCTAGCCGACCTAACAATAATAATTTAAGGGCACAACAATAACAAAATGGGGGTTACAAGGGTACAATAATAACAATAAGGGGGTTACACTAACAACAATAAGGGACTATACTAGTAATATAGGGACCTAACATGCCCCTCTCCTTCAAAAAGTGTTGTCCTCAATGCTTGAGTAGCTCTGGGTGCTTCTGTATAAAATTCTCATCCTCCCATGTAGAATCTTCAGTGGGTAAGTTCTTCCACTTGATGAGATACTCTGAAATTGATCGATTCCGTAGTTGTCTAGTTCTTGTTTCCGTGACCGCTTCCGGTTCCAATATGATTTTTCCTTCCTCATCAAGTTCTGGCAATATTGTTTGAACTGGAAGATTTTCACCTATAACCTTCTTTAAGCATGAAACATGGAAAACTGGATGTACTCTCGAAGAAGCAGGAAGCTCCAATTTGTATGCCATAGTACCAATCTTTGCAACACCTTGTAAGGACCATAGTACTTTGGCGATAATTTATTATCCTTCTTAGCTTGCTTGAGGGACATTTGTTTATATGGTTGTAGCCGTAAAAATACCCAATCTCCCACATCAAAAATTCTCTCGCTGCGATGTTGATCTGCCTGTTGTTTCATTCGATTTTGTGCCAAATTCAGGTTATCCTTTAAGAGTTGGAGAACTTCTTGCCGATGCTCGATGTGATCTTCGACTGCTTGAACCTTCGAATTTTCCCTTAAAGATGATGTAATCGATGGTGGATGATATCCATAAAGTGCCATAAATGGGGTCATTTTTGCTGCAGGATGGAAGGAAGTGTTATACCACCATTCAGCGAGAGGTAACCACTTGACCCATTGTGTTTGTTTATCAGATACAAAACAACGAAGATATCCTTCCAAACATTTATTTACTATCTCAGTTTGACCATCGTATTGAGGATGATAAGATGAACTATGAGCTAATTGAGTACCCAAACAAGAAAATAACTCCGTCCAAAAATTTCCAGTAAAAATGGGATCTTTGTCGCTCACAATAACCCTTGGGTTTCCATGTAGCTTTTGAATTGTGTCCATAAATGTAGTAGCAACCGTACTTGCTTTAAATGGATGAGATAATGCACAAAAGTGTGCATACTTGGTAAGTCTATCAACTACCACCATGATGACACTCTTTCCTTCGGACTTAGGTAAACCCGTGATAAAATCCATTGAAATCTCCTCCCAACGTTGACTTGGAATGGATAAAGGTTGTAGAAGTCCCGAGGTCTTAATTGTCTCCACTTTATTCTGCTGGAAAACCAAACATTCCGCCACAAACTTTTGAATATCAGATTTAAGGCCATCCCAAAAAAATTCTTTCTTCACCCTGTGGTAAGTTTTAAAAAATCCCGAGTGTCCTCCTAAAGGAGAAGTGTGCAATTCCAGAAGAATCTTTTCTTTTAGTTGGGAATTCTTACAAAGATATAAGCGATCTTTGTACCATAAGGAATCATTTTTCCAACTAAATGTATCAGATGTACTAGGATCTTGCCGCAACTTTTGAATGAGTGTCCATACATCTTTGTCCTTCTTCCATTCATCTCTTGCTTCAGTTATCCAATCTGGTTGGATAATAGAAATGGCACAAAGCAATGCTTCCACCTCTTCATTCTTTCTTGAGAGTGCATCTGCAACAACATTCAGCTTTCCTTTTTTGTAGATTATTTCAAAGTCGTAACTCAACATCTTTGTGACCCATTTTTGCTGTTCTTCTGACGATAGTCTTTGTTCCAAAAAGTGTTTAAGACTATCATGATCAGTTTTTACCTTGAAGTGTCTTCCCATTAGGTAAGTTCGCCATTTCTTTAGTGCATGTAGTATTGATAACATTTCCTTCTCATAAATAGGTTTTTGTAAATACTTTCCTTTGATTGGACGACTTTCAAAAGCAATGGGTCTTCCTTCCTGCATTAAAACTGCACCAATTCCATTTCCTGAGGCATCACATTCCACAATAAAGGTTTTTGTGAAGTCTGGTGTAGCTAAGACCGGTGCTAGGCACATTGCCTCTTAAGACGTTCAAAGGCCTTAGTTGCTTCAGGAGTCCATGAAAATGCATCTTTCTTCAATAATGTTGTTAGAGGTGCTGCTATTCTCCCATAATTCTTAACAAACTTGCGATAATACCCCGTTAACCCGAGAAATCCTCGCAACTGCTTTATGGTTGTGGGAACTTTCCATTCCTTAATGGCTTTAATTTTGTTAGGGTCCACTTTAACACCCTCGTGAGATACAATATGACCCAGATATTCCACCTCTTGTACTCCAAAGAAACATTTGGACTTTTTGCATATAATTGTTTCTCCTGCAATAGTTTGAGCACCCTGTCAACATGTTCAACATGATCCTTCCAAGACCTGCTGTAGATTAGTATATCATCAAAAAATACTAGCACAAATTTTTTAAGGAAGGGTTTGAAAATGGAATTCATCAACCCTTGAAATGTAGAAGGTGCATTGGTAAGGCCAAAAGGCATGACCAAAAATTCATAATGACCCTCAAGAGTTCGAAATGTTGTTTTTGGAATATCTTCAGTCTTCATTCTAATTTGATGATATCCTGAACGAAGATCCAACTTGGTAAAATAAATTGCTCCATGTAATTCATCCAATAATTCATCAATCACAGGAATGGGAAATTTGTCTTTAATGGTGATTTTATTGAGCTCCCTATAATCCGGACACATTCGCCATGATCCATCCTTCTTGTGTACCAATACTATAGGAGCAGAGAAAGAACTTTGACTAGGTTGAATTATACCCGCCTCTAACATTTCTGCAATCATACGTTCAATTTCGCTCTTTTGGAAGTAAGGATATCTATAAGGCCTGATGTTTGGAGGAACACTTCCTGGAATCAAATGAATAGCGTGATCATGATCACGAATAGGTGGGAGTCCTTTGGGAGTTTCAAACACCTTGGAATGATTGTCCAAGACTTGTTGGAGATCTGCAGAAATAGATGATTTTGATGTTGGAACTTCTAGTGAGCATAATTGTGCAATTACCCCTCGTTTTTCTTTCTTTAGAAGCTTTGTCATGACATTAGAGCTTATTATCCTTCCTGGCTTCCCCGCAATACCCCGTAATTCGACTTCCTTTCCTTCTGAAAAAAATTTCAAGAAAAGTTCTCGAAAATTAAAAGCTACCGTCCCCAAAGATTGTAACCATTGTACTCCTAGTACAACGTCAGCACCTCCCATAGGAATGGCAAGCATTGGACTAGTCAATACATATTCCCCCATGGTTAGCTTGATATTATGGCATTTTCAAGAGCAATTTATAGTTCCTCCATTTGCAACCATCACTTGACATTCTGGTGCTGGGTATAGGAAACAATTTAATTCCTTGGCTACCTTATAATGAATAAAATTATGGGTGCTACCTGAATCAATCAACACTATTACTCTTTTCTTCTTTATATGTCCTTCTATCTTGAGAGTTTGAGGAGTGGTAATTCCTGCCAGTGCATTACACGATATGGTCGGATTCATTTCTTCCTCTTCTAGGGGTGGTTCCTGGTCTATATCCTCTTCTTGTTCATTTTCTTCTTCTTCTTCACAATCTATGTAAAATAATTTCTTCTCAGCACACTTATGACCTTTAGTGTATTTGCTATCACAACTGTAGCAAAGCCCCTTTGCTCTTTTTTCTTCCAATTGTTGTGGTGTCAACCTTGTAGGTTGTGGAAATCTAGGCGTAGCAACACTTCCTTCTTTATAGAATTGAGTGGTAGGCTTCCTTGTCGCCATTATTTTACATTCAACTTTTCTTGCCAACCTGAATGCCTTCTCCAATGAATCCAGTTCCAAAACGCGAACTTCATGTTGGATGTTATCCTTTAAAGTGCCTATGAAGAGATCGATCCTGTGTTCCTCTGGAATATCAGTTACCCTTATATTCAATTTTTGGAAGTCCTCAATGTGCCGCCCCACTAAACCCTTTTGTTTGAGATTTATCAATTGGCTAAAGAAGGTGTTGCTCTTTGTATCCTCATAATGTGCTATCATTTCCTCCGTAAAAATTGACCAAGTGACAATTTTTTTATGTGAGCAAAGCCATTGATACCATACAAATGTATTTTGTTCTAAATGTAAAGTTGCAATGCGTACCTTTTGTGTGTTTTGTACGTTATGGAGATCAAAATATTGCTCCATCCGTAGTATCCATGTTACAGGATCCTTTCCATCAAACTTCCTCATATCCATCTTTGGAATATGGTGGTTCTTCCCGCCAACATTAGAGTTTATGAAATCAAAATTAACATTTATTTTGTTCTCATCATGAGGTTCTTCTACTATCTTTTCACCATTAGGAAACCTTTCTTGTATAAACTTTGTCAAACCTTCCATGTCCGCTTTTAGAAAATTCTTCATGTTTTCCATTTTCTCATCGATCTTAGCTTCCATGTCATCAATCTTAGCTTCCATGCCCACTTCCATGCCATCCATCTTAGCTTCCAAACCAACCATCTTAGCTTCCACGCCTTTCTTCAAACCATCCATCTTAGTTTCCACGCCTTTCTTCAAAACTTCCATTTCATTTTTTTGTTGTTCTTTGCGAGAGCGAAATTTGCTCTTGTAATTTTGATATGTCATGTTGCCATTCTTCATCTTCATGAGTCATAGTAGAGCCTTATGAAGGCTTAATGGGTGTTGAATTCTTTTTAGGGGCCATTTTAGAATACAATACTGATATATATTCTACACTATGCCCTTGGAATCAATTCAACTTGATTCTTCAAACAAGACTTATGCAATTCGGAAAAAAAATACACACCTTTGACTAGCTTTTAGGAGATCGATATTGAAATTGAATTATCTCTGTAATTGAAAATATTCAATATCTGAAATTCAGCCCTGTAGTAGCCCTCTGAAGCTTCTTTCAAATGCCACAGGTCTGACCTGATTTTGATTCTCCAAGACAAAGTTGTGTCCAATCTCCCACAATGACCTAATTCTGGACTGGTTCAGTAGAGCGAAATTGTACGACTTTCCACGTGTCACTGTTTTGTCCTTTGTTTCTGAAATTGATAGCAAAGAAACTACAGGCCGTGTACTTGTGACTACTTTTGACGGCACTCCAATCCAATCTTCAGAGAGAGAGTTATTGAACGTTTCCCACGATCACCTCTTTGAGATGAAATTCAGGGGCCTGAAAAAGCACTACCTTCCACAGATCATATCTCCGAAAATATTGCGAACCAAGCTCTGAAATTTTTTGATGAATTTCCTCAGGATTTCAGCTTCGCACCATATGAATTTCAGATTCTGAACCTTCGTAGAAAAATGTTTATAGCGAAAATGCCACGATGACCTGTTTAGGAGCTTGAAACAATACCTAACTTCCACAGATGATATCTCCGCAAATATTGCGAACCAAGATCTGAAATTTTTATACAAGCTTCCTCAAGATTTCGGCTTCGCACCCTAAAAATTTCAGCTTCTGAAACTTCGTAGAAAAAAAGTTATAGCGAAAATGCCACGATGACCTGTTTGGAGCAGCGAAACCCTAGAATCCAAAGCTCCGATACCAAATGTTGTGTAACCAGCTCCAAAAATAGAAGAAAAGAGATATCAACGCCTTATAAATGAGCCACTTCAAGGGGGAAACCTCCAATACATTACATAAATGAACAATTCTTGGATGATACAATTTACAAAACCTCTTTCTATATATAGGAGTCCATGGGGCCATAATGTAATCCTAGTGGGCCACAATGTAATCCTAGCCGACCTAACAATAATAATTTAAGGGCACAATAATAACAAAATGGGGGTTACAAGGGTACAATAATAACAATAAGGGGTTTACACTAACAATAATAAGGGGCTATACTAGTGATATAGGGACCTAACAGCCAGCCCAAGTTGAGTCGTGGCATTCCTTCAAAAGGTGCCTCCTAAGTCCCGATGACTTTGGAATGTAAAGTCTGTCCCCAAAAAACAAGAAGCCATCCCGTAAGTAGAACTTACGTGTCTTCCCTTCCTTCACCTGCTTCATGATCAACTTCGCTTGTGTATCTGTTTCCACGCTAGCTCTAAGTCTTTCTTGCATCTCTGCGGACATATTGACCCTGCTTCTTGTCCTATCAGCTCGGCCTTCGGCTTCCAATGCTGCTAGCTGTGCCTTTCGACTGAGGGCATCTGCAACAGCATTGAGCTTCCCTGGTCTGTACTCAAGAGTCATGTCAAACGCAGCCAAGAATTCTTGCCAACGTGCTTGCTTCGCTGACAGCTTCGGTTGTGATGCAAAGTAACTTGCAGCAACGTTGTCAGTCTTGACAACGAATGGTTTCCCAACCAAATAATGTCTCTAGACATGCAGACAATGAATGATGGCAGTCATTTCTTTTTCATGAACCGGATATCTGCGCTCTCTATCCTACAACTTTCGACTTTCATAAGCCACTGGATGTCCATCCTGCAATAGAACCCCTCCGATTGCAAAATTTGAAGCATCAGTTTGAACCTCAAAGGGTCTCTCGAAATCAGGTAGCCTCAGTATCGGTGCTGTCACCATCCTTCTCTTCAGCTCTTCAAAAGCTTCACGACACTTTTCTGTCCAACTCCATCGTTTCCCCTTCTTCAAAAGGTCCGTCAGTGGTGCAGTTATCTTGGAATACCCCTCTACAAACTTTCGTTGGTAGTTAGTCATTCCCAAGAAAACCCTCATATCATGGACATTCTTCGGTTCTGCCCAATCCTCTATGGCCTTGATTCTACTCGACTCCATCCGTATATAACCCGGCCCAACAATGTGTCCAAGGAACGGAATCTCGGTCTGAGCAAACATACACTTGGATTTCTTCAAGTATAGTTGATGTTTCTTCAGCGCTTCGAAGACTAATGCCAAATGCTTCTTATGATCCTCCATGTTATCACTGAAAATAACGATGTCATCCAAGTACACCACCACAAAGGTGTCAAGGTGTGGACGTAGTACGTCGTTCATCAATGTGCAAAACGTGGCTGGAGCGTTGCACAACCCGAATGGCATGACTAGGAATTCGAAGCTTCCATATCTCGTCACTATCGCAATCTTCTTCTCGTCTCCTTCAGCTATCCGCACTTGATAATACCCTTGTCTCAAGTCCAGCTTGGAAAACACTCGGGCTTTCGCAAGCTTATCGAAACAATCCGCTGCTAACGGTAGAGGATATCTGTTCCTTATCGTTTGCTTATTCAATGCATGATAATCACAGCACATCCATAGTTCATTCGTATCCTTCTTTCGTTGGAACAATAATGGAGCACCATACGGGGACCTTGAAGGTCGAATGAAACCTGCTTCAGCTAAGTCCTTCAGCTGCTTCTTCAACTCTTCCAATTCCGGCCCTGACAGTCGATAGGGAGCTTTGGCGAGAGGTTCCTTCCCCGGCTCTAGCTCAATGGCATGGTCCACTGCACGCCTTGGTGGTAGTACTTTCGAAAGCTCATCAGGCATAAGATCTGCATATCGCTCTAGCACATCGGAAATCTCGGCAGGAATAGGCGTCCCCACTCCATCAGTCTCGACTCCTCGGATGATTGTCGCAAAAGTCTCGATCCCTAGGTCCTTCATAGCTTTGTTCATACTTAGTGCAGAAATATGCTGCACACTCACTTCCCTACGCTGCGCATGAGTAGGTATAGTCCACCATCGTGAGTCCTTCCATATAACTATCTCACTGCTAGAAGGTGAAACAACCACACGGTTGCCCTTCAAGAAGTCCTGCCCCAATATCATGTCAAAGTCACTCATCTCCATCACTGTGAAGTCCAAACAACCTTGCCAATCGCCAATACGAACTGGCACTTCGTTTGCCAAACCCGACACTTTAGTCCTGGAATTCACTACGTTTACTTCCGCCTCATTGGGAAGAAGTTGTAGCCCAACTTCCTTCGCTACATTTGCCGATATGAAGTTGTGTGTGGCACCTGTGTCCACCAGCGCTTGCACATTCTTGCCTAGAAGCTCTAGGTCAAGAAACCCCAAGCTATGCAACCAAGCTTCATGAGAAACCTCTGACTGCATACATACATGTTTACGGTAGCATTTCTTGCTGGCTTTAGCCACAGCCGCTGACATTCTCCCTCCATCGCTGCAAGCTCACTCCTCACGTTGTTGTCGCTTCCTCATCTTCTTCACGCTGCCTCTCAGCTCTCCCTCTTTGATTGTTTTCCTTAACCCGTGGCTCCTTCTTTCTCTTCCTTCACGCCATCTCCTTCGACTTCTACCTACACAGCAACACTAACGCATTTTGATTTTTATGTGACTTATGATCTTTTGATTTCTTTTTTTATTTTATTTTTTTTAGATGAGCTTAGGTTACGATTAAAATTCTTGGTTTCTTTTTTATTTTTCTTTAGCTTTAGTGTTAGACTTTAGATTTTAGATTTTATTTAATTTAACTTTAGTCTTAGTTTTAAAATCTGATTTTGCTGAGTTAATGTTTTAATTTTGGATTTATATATTCATTTTTTTTTTAACTTTAGACCTTTCAATTTTGATTAGTTAGTTTAGATTTTAATTAGTTTTATTTTTAGATATTTTGAAATTTAAAATTAAATATAAAATTAAAAAAACAAATAAAAATTCTAACTTTTTTTTAAAATTTTTTTAGAACTTTAGCTTTAGTTTTAGATTTATTCTTTTTTAATTTCTAGTTTCATTAACTTTAGAGTTTAGTCTTTGAAATTTTCATATTGTAGAATTTGAGAAAACTTTAAAAAATATAAAAATTTTAAAAAAGGCCCAAAAGTTTTTGACTTTAGAAAATTCTCAAAATTTAAAAAAATTTACATAGTCAAGGTGAGTTTTAAGTTTCTTTCTATCTAAAGTTTGACTATAGATTTCTGAATTGGAATTATTTGGAATATCATAAATTCGGAAATATCGGAAATATCTGGCATTTAAATTTGATGGTACCCTCATGATAATATTTTTTCGAATTTAAATCATTGGTTCAAAGTATTTTTATGCTTAGTTCTGGTTGATGAGCTTTAAATGAAGTTTTAAATTACTTGAAATCGGTAATTAATTGTTTCAGTCAACTTCGAAAATATTTCAAGTGATGATAAATTGTATGTTTTTATCGAACATTGTTAATGCATAATTGCGAGGGTGTTTTATTGAGTATCATTGTGGTGGATTGATTTTTCATAGCAACAATTACATATCAATTACTTGGCTTTAATTTCATAGCGGGATATTTTGACTCCACAAGGCACTGGTTTTAAAGTTCCAAATATAATTGGATATGTGAAATCTCGTTAATCTTAACAAGTACTTGGTCATTTAACTGTGTCTCCTGAATTGGTTGATTTTCAACCAGTTCTACTTCTTCATTTTTTATTGGGGTCTACCTCCCTTAGCTTGCAAGGAGACAGCTTAGATAGAGAGATTGGGGATCAGGGTGACAGCCCCCAATCTAAGTCGTTGTCGCGGTGCCTAGACATTCTGTGCGACAACATTTTTTAGCGTCGTTGCCGGGGAAAAATTTATTGGGCTTTGGCTTTACGACATTCATTTCTTTCTTTGTCTTTCATCTCAGATATTTGACTGAACTTCCTGTCCTAGTGGCGACTCCATTGGCTTCATCTTCCACAGGAATTTGTACTAGAAGACATCCAAGTAACCTGATTAATCCTACTCCAGATCCTGAAAAGGTTCTCAGAGTCCGATTACACAAGCTCTCTTCTCGTACACTTCTTGTTAATCTCGGCCAAGAAGCTCTCTCTGATATCCATTCTCTTTTTTGTGATCCTCTTCAGCCCGATATCATGGATTTATATGCCCCGTGTAATTTTGCTAATATTCAAGGTCATCCCCAAGATTTCCCTCAACATGGAATGGATGAGTTACCTTCTTTTCAAGGAAATAATGCAGTTACTGTCAGATCTCATTTAAACGCTTTCACTGGTTGGTGGAATAAATGGGCTAGAAATAATAATTTCGAGGATGTAAAGATGTGTTGTTTTATTCTTACCCTTGAACAGGATGCTATGGATTGGTTTACTGAAAGGCCTGATAATTCATTTGATACTTTTCAGTCAATTCTAACAACCTTCAAGGATAAGTTTGGTGATAAAAGGGAAGATAGGCATTTGGTGAAAGATATCAGTACCATAAAAAAGAAAGAAAATGAAACGATTGAATAATTTAACAAGAGATTTAATGGTATTCTTAGGGAAATATCTCAAACTCATAAGCCTCCTGATGGATCTCTTCTAAATTTTTACATTGATGCTTTTGATTTTGATACTTCATATGAGCTAAGACGTGCTAAGACTGCTGATTATAAAGCTTGCCAAAATTTAGCTGAAGAACTTGAAAAGGACAAAAGGGCATCGGGAATATCTGAAATTCCTAGTTTTGATAGGGTTGCGACTAAGTTGAAAGGACCTAAAGGTAAAGAGCCTCTAGAAAATGATGATGACCCTATAAAAAAGTTAATGCAAAAGCTTGAAAGCATTGAGCTTAACCAAGCGAAATTAATCTCTGACCATGCTAAAGAAATAAGCACTTTGCAGTCTAGGTTGGTCCAAATGGAAAGGGCTCAAGCGCAAAATTCCCAACCTAGGAATCATAATAACAATAATCGAGGTAATCATACTTGGCAGAAAAAGGGTCAGCCTAGTGAGCAGAGACCTCCTAATCCGCTTGAATCTACTAATATGATTGATGAAGCTCCACCTTATTGTAGAGCTTGTGATGCTCTTCATGAGGAGGTTACTTGTCCCACTGTTAAAAAAATCAGGAATAGTGGAATGTTTGGGGCAAGTAATCAGATAAATGTTGTTGGTCTGGAGTTTTCTTTGTCTATGGAAGATTGGATGGAAGTTAAGGAAAATAGTCAAGATGTTAGGCCTTTTACATCTTCGCATAGTATCAATAATTTTGATCATGAGAGGGATTTGATGATTGAATTATTTGGCGAAAAACCCTTTACTGATCAAGTTTTGGAAATTGCTAAGGACAAAGGATTAACTTATCAAAGAAGGGATAAAGAGCAAGGTAATAATCTAACTCCCCCTCGAATTTTTAATCCTAGTCCTAGTTTGAATATTGATTTGGGTGCATGGTTGAATAATGTAAGATCTTGGTGCCTGCCACTGAGATGTTAAAGCTTCCCACTCAGAAGGCTAAGTTTTTAAATGTTCTAGGAGTTTCGCATGTTAATGTTGCTCAAGACAAGACTCCTGAAGTTTCTTATCAAGATGCCCCTATATATCTGCAAAAAATGGAGTCGGATAATAAGGAGCATCAACCATTTTTTGTTACTTTGATGGTTAATGGTTATAAATTGAATAATTGCATGCTAGATTTTGGTGCTTCAATTTGTGTCATGACTAAGAGGGTCATGGAACAACTTAATTTAAGAGTTTCTAGACCATACTACAACATATGTGCCATGGATTCTAAGAAAATTGAAGTTCATGGGTTAATCAAGGATTTGCAAGTTCATTTATCAATTTACCCTGACATAATGATTGTTATGGACATAGTTGTAGTTGATGTTCTGGATGCTTGGGGTACATTGTTATCTAGAAAGTGGGCCTATGATCTAGGAGGAAGTACTCAGATGAACTAGTCTTATGCTATGATTCCTTCCCCTAGAGGTCAAGGGTTTGTGAAGCTTAATAGAGAACCTGAAAGAAGATTCCATGTGGAAGATCCTAAAAGACCTCATAATGAAATAATTAAGGAACAACCTTACATGGGGAATTATGCTATTATGTCTAATTTCACAGTTCCCTTAGATGACAAGGTTGATGAGAAGTTTGAGGACCTAAAGGATCAGGTTTGGTACATGCATTTTGATGGTGCAGCATCTAGGTATGGTAAGAGTGTTGGAATTGTATTAAAGTCTCCCCTTGGTCATATTTTTAAGTTTGCCTATAGACTTGAGTTCGATGCAACCAACAATGTGGCTGAATATGAAGCCTTGTTGTTGGGTTTTGAGTTGGCTTTAAGATTTAAGTTACTTAGTATTAAGGGGGACTCTGATTTGGTTATCATGCAAGTTAAGAATAAATTTACATGTAAAAATCAAAGGTTAAGGAATTATCGAAATGTTGTGTGGAATGTTATGGAACACTTTGATGCCATTAATCTTGAAGCTATTCCAAGAGAAAAGAATACCGTGGCGGATGAGCTTGTTGTGGCCGCTTCAACTTTACAGTTATCTGATGAATTAATTGAAGATGAGATAAAAATGGAAATTATTTTTAGACCTTTAGTCCCAGATAATTTAGAGCATTGGCAAGTTTTTAATGATAAAAAGCAGGGCATTCGTTTTCTTAATAATTTGGATGAGTTTGAAAATTTTCGGATAAGTTCTAGGGAGGATGGATCTGATGATCATGATGATATTATAAATCCTACTCCTGGGAATATTGTTGCTTTAGAGCAGCACTTTGATCGGCATGATGCCACAAAAATGAAAGAGGAAAATAAAATGAATCCTAGTGAATTCATTGAAGTAAATGTTGGTGCCTCTAAGGACCCTAAGATTGTCAAAATTGGTAAAGGTACTAATGAAGAAGAAAGGAAAAGGTTGACAAATTTACTTCATGAATATAGGGATGTTTTAGCATTTTCGTATGATGAATTAAAAGGATATAGGGAAGATGTCATGCAACACATTATCCCTTTGAAAGATGAGAATGCTAAACCTTTTCGTCAAAAGCTTAGGCAAATAAATCCTAAGTTAGCCCCTTTGGTTCAAAAAGAGCTTTCAAAAATGCTCGCAACTGGAATCATTGCTCAAACTAGACATTCAACATGGTGTTCCAACCTGGTGATTGTTAGAAAGAAGAATGGTACCATTAGACTTTGTGTCGATTTTAGAAACCTTAATCTAGCATGTAAAAAAGATAATTACCCTTTGCCCAACATGGAGACTATGTTGCAAAGAGTAACAGGTTCAGGAATGATATCATTGCTAGATGGTTTTTTTGGATACAATCAAGTTTGGGTTAAAAAAGAAGATTGTCACAAAACTACATTCACCACACCATGGGGTACTTTCGAATACATTAGAATGCCTTTTGGGTTGACTAATGTTGGGGCTACTTTTCAAAGGGCTATAGATTATGCTTTTAAAGGTTTAATTGGAAAAATTATTGAAATTTATCCGGATGATCTTACTGTTTTTTCTAAAAATGGTATTAGTCACATAGGTCATCTTAAGCAGGTCTTTGATAGGTGTAGAGAATTTGGGATTTCTTTGAATCCAGCTAAGTCTGTTTTTGGAGTAACTGAAGGGAAATTACTTGTTCACATCATCTCCAAAGATGGGATCAAGATTGATCCTGAAAGAGTTGAGGCAATCCAAAAGATTCCTCTACCTCATAATCTTAGAACCCTTCAGTCTTTTCTAGGAAAAACTAATTTTCTTAGAAGATTTATTCCAAATTACGCAGAAATAGCTAAGCCTATTCAAAGTCTTCTAAAAAGGGATGTAAATTTTTTGTGGAAAGAAGATGGTAAAAAGGCTTTTCAAGGAATTAAGGGTGCCATTGCCAAAGCTCCTGTTTTGGCAAGTCCTGATTACTCTAAGGATTTCAAGATTTTCTCTTTCGCTTCTGAAGATACCATTGTTGGTGTCTTATTACAAAAGAATAAGGAAGGTCACGAACAGCCTATTGCTTTCATGAGTAGAGCACTTCAAAATTCTGAATTAAATTATACTACTATGGAAAAGCAAGCCTATGTTTTGGTTAAGTCTCTTAAGAATTTTAGGACTTATGTGGGTTATTCTAAAATCATTGCTTTCATCCCGCATTCCACGATTAAAGATATCTTAACTCAAGCTGATTGCTTAGGAACTCGTGCTAGGTGGGTTACTAAAATTCAAGAGTATGATTTAGAGATTAGGCCCGCCAAGTTAGTCAAGGGTCAAGGTTTAGCTAAAATGATGACCAAAGGTAATGAGAAAGCACTTGGTTTGATTTGTCTTAGTGATGCATCTTCGCCTGCGCTGCAAGGGTTAGGAGAGTATGAATGGTATAGGGACATAATTTATTATTTGTTAAATCTTACATGTCCTAACCATTTAGTTGCTCATAGAAGAAGGGCTCTTAGATTAAAAGCCACTAAGTATTGCCTCATGAAGGATGGCCTTGGATGGAGAAATCCTGAGGGGATAATACTTAGGTGTGTTGATGAGATTGAGTCTAAGAAGTTGATTTTTGAGTTTCATTTAGGATTTTGTGGTGGTCACTATGCTACTAGAAGTACCGCCCACAAAATTCTGAGAGCTGGTTATTTTTGGCCTTCGATTTTTTCAGATGTGCATAAATTTGTCAAAAGTTGCCAAGCCTATCAACTATTCACTAGGAAGCAGAAGCTAGTTGCCCTGCCCCTACAACATGTGGTTGTTGAGGCACCTTTTCAACATTGGGATCTGGATTTCATCGGAAAATTCCATGAAAATTCTAGCAATGGCTACTCCTGGATCTTAACTGCGACTGATTATTTTACAAAGTGGGTTGAAGCCATTCCTGCTAAGAATGCCAATGAAAACGCCATTATGGACTTTATTGAAAATCAAATCATTACTAGATTTGGTGTCCCTGCCAAGATCACTACTGATAATGCCAAGGCTTTTAGTTCTTTTGAATTTTCATCTTCTTGTTTTAAGTATGGCATTACATTATCTCATTCATCTAACTACTATCCTCAGGGTAAAGGCTAGCTGAGTCAAGTAATAAAAATCTTATAACCATTATCAAGAAGATAGTAGGAGATAATAAGCGATCTTGGGATAGCAAAATCAAGTATGCTTTGTGGGCAGATAGAATTACTAAAAACAAAGCTACTGGTAAAAGTCCTTTTGAATTAGTTTATGGCTTGGATGTAACTTTGCCTGTGCACCTTAAATTACCAGCTTACCAACTCCTTCAACATTTTTCCACTGATAAAGATATTGTTCAAAATAGAATTGATCAGATTGTGGAGTTGGATGAAACTCGTAGGAAAGCTTTAGATAATATGTGTAAGAATCAATCTAACATTAAGAAAAGCTTTGATCAATCATCTCGATCTAGATCTTTGTAGGTTGGAAACACGGTATTACTTTGGGACCAAAAGAATGAAAAGCCCAGAAAACACAAGAAATTTGATAGTTTGTGGCTGAGACCTTATATTATCAGAGACATTGTTGGACCAAACTCATTCCACTTGAGCACATTGGAAGGCGAACCACTTCAGTTACCTGCAAATGGCCAACTGCTCAAATTGTTCTTCAGAGATGACATCTGATGCCATTGGGCATCCTTCCTATTGTATTTCTAACCTTACTCCTTGTCCTTTCAACATTTCATTTTGTAGTTAGATTAGGTTTACTTTTCATGTCAAGTAGAATAATAAATGATAGAAGAGCTTCTATTTTTCATGTGCTTAACGTTATATGATGATATTTGGATGGACACTACTTATGTAATTTTGTGTGTTGCTTGGATACAGATTTTGGATTCTCACATTCCTCCGGTGAAGCAAGTGTCCCCAAGTAGAGCCAAACGTTGACCACACTTTGTCAACGACCCCATAGCAGTACACCCCCATTTTTTCAAATGGGATTCATCATGTTCGACGTGTTCACGCCATTCAGATTTCATCATCAATTGGCAGTTTTATAAACAATGTAAACCCATTCTGCATGTTTATGATGTAAATGATCTAAGTAAGACCATCATGTATGTAACAACCTGGATAAGCCTAGTATTTTGGTGACGATTTCTATCCTAGGAGGTCTTTTGTCTCATTGATTCGCTTGTGTTTCTCGACACAACTGATTGGCAGAGTTTTCCCCTCCAGCCTCACCCCAAAGCTAGGGTGGATTTTGTCATCAAGATGCTAAGTGAGTCCTAGTATTTTCTATCGAGTCTTTGTAAAAGTAGTTTGGAAATAATCCTAGCTAATTGGCTCGATTATTTTATTACAAGTTGCTTGGTCTACTAGATCATGTTTTGAGTCGCAGAATTGGGTAGCTATTTGAGGGTCTATACGAATGGGTATTCCCCCTTTATGTGTCTAAATGTATTTATCTTATGTAAAAAGGGTTGGAAAAAATAATTAAATCCCCTCTCAGTCAATTAATTAAACTTTCTGGCCAAATTAATTAAAAATCCTAAGCGAAAAATTTAATTAATTTTAGGTCCTAGGTGAGTTAAAATTCTTCAAAGGCAAAATTCGTGGGTCCTTAAAAAATAAATTTTTAAAGGTCCTAGGCCAAGGGAATATTGAGAATTTCAAGAAATTTTGGACCCTTGGGCCTTGGTGGTTAAGTCAAAGTCAAAATTTTGAGGTAATTAACTCAAAAATATTATTTTTGAATTAATTAAAATGGAATTAAATGATAAATTCGAAATTCCTAAAAATTATAATTTCGACAGTCCAGATTAAAAGATAATTAAATCTTTTCGACGGTCAAGATTATTTTGACAAGGATCAACTGAACTAGCCGTTGGCGATTTTATCCGATAAATTAGAGGCCTTTGTCAGTCTTTCAGGCATCCGATCTTTGAATCGTGCACTTGTTCTTGGAAGCTCTTGTAATTTTTTGATGAATAAAGCATAAAGACTTTGGAGTTACAAACTTTGGTGTTCCTTTTCCAGATCTATGTGGTGATATTGTCTCTAAACTCTGCTACTTCTATTGGCATTTGATGGTTGATAGCCTTTATGGATTAATCTGCATACAGGTATCTTGTGCAGTTTTCTGAGTTTCTAAAATTTCATTTTGATTTAACGGAAATATTAGTTATCTATTTTTCTGAAAAGTCTCATGTTTATTTTTTAATCTCTATTAATCTAAATTCAGATCTAAGTGTGCAGAGATCATTTTTCAAAATCTAAGCATTTGGGGAAGTCTTCAACTAGACCAGCCAACTCTCAGATATCAGAAAATCTAAAAAACTCATTGTTTCCTAATTCCCAAAGTTATCTTACGAAATTTTGTTGTTGCAGGGTCTTCTTAGGCTTGTGCCTATTTTAATTTCTCTTTTTATTTATTGTGCAAAATGATTTTAAATCTGGCCATGAGGGCCTCCTATCTATAAATTAGCACTGTAAATTTGCAAATATTTTCTGGGGTTTAAGAGTTTATTTTCTGTGCATAGTTTTGGGTTTGGATTCCTCTTTTTTCGGGTTCTGTGCAAGTTTTCCAGGGAGATTCTCAGAAAATTTTTCAGATTTGAGCCAGATCTAGGCCCCGGAGGGTAAGATCTGGCTTCAAAATCAGTTTTGTTTGCAGAGCTAGGCATAATTTTGCTGCAAAAGTGCGAATCTTGGGTGCATCTAAATCAATATTTTGAAAATCTGAACTATATTGGCAAAATTTTAATTGTTGGGTGAAGGAAATATTTTTCATATACACTGGTTGGCCTGAGATAATCATTCCCGCGGCCCTTTTCCTCTATCCATTCGTTGCCTTAAATCCCCGCGTTCTCCCTACCCTTCATTTGCGTGTTCTCCTTCTTTTTTGACTGCGCTGGTTTATGTTGTCGGCCCTCTCCAGCTCACGTTGCCTTCCTTGCTGCCTCCACAGCCACTGACGTTCTCCCTCCATCGCTGCAAGCTCACTCCTCACGTTGTTGTCGCTTCCTCATCTTCTTCACGCTGCCTCTCAGCTCTCCCTCTTTGATTGTTTTCCTTAACCCGTGGCTCCTTCTTTCTCTTCCTTCACGCCATCTCCTTCGACTTCTACCTGCACAGCAAACACTAATGCATTTTGATTTTTTTTTTACTTATGATATTTTGATTTCTTTTTTTATTTTTATTTTTTTAGATGAGCTTAGGTTACGATTAAGATTCTTGGTTTCTTTTTTATTTTTCTTTAGCTTTAGTGTTTGACTTTAGATTTTAGATTTTATTTAATTTAACTTTAGTCTTAGTTTTAAAATTCGATTTTGCTGAGTTAATGTTTTAATCTTGGATTTATATATTTCATTTTTTTTTACCTTTAGACTTTTCAATTTTGATTAGTTAGTTTAGATTTTAATTAGTTTTATTTTTTTGTTTTATTTTTAGATATTTTGAAATTTAAAATAAATATAAAATTAAATTAAATAAAATTAAAAATAATAATAATAATAAAATTCCAACTTTTTTTTATTTTTTTAGAATTTTAGCTTTAGTTTTAGATTTATCCTTTTTTAATTTCTAGTTTCATTAACTTTAGAGTTTAGTCTTTGAAATTTTCATATTGTAGACTTTGAGAAAACTTTAAAAAAATATAAAAATTTTAAAAAAGGCCCAAAAATTTTTTACTTTAGAGAATTCTCAAAAATTTAAAAAAATTTACATAGTCAAGGTGAGTTTTAAGTTTCTTTCTATCTAAAGTTTGACTATAGATTTCTGAATTGGAATTATTTGGAATATCATAAATTCGGAAATATTGGAAATATTTGGCATTTAAATTTGATGGTGCCCTCATGATAATATTTTTTTGAATTTAAATCGTTGGTTCAAAGTATTTTTATGCTTAGCTGTGGTTGATGAGCTTTAAATGTGGTTTTAAATTACTTGAAATCGGTAATTAATTGTTTAAGTCAACTTTGGGAATATTTCAAGTGATGATAAATTGCATGTCTTTATTGAACATTGTTAATGCATAATTGCGAGGGTGTTTTATTGAGTATCATTGTGGTGGATTGATTTTTCATAGTAGCAGTTACATATCAATTACTTGGCTTTATTTTCATAGCGGGATATCTTGACTCCACAAGGCACTGGTTTTAAAGTTTCAAATATAATTGGATATGTGAAATCTCATTAATCTTAACAAGTACTTGGTCATTTAACTGTCTCCTGAATTGGTTGATTTTCAACCAGTTCTACTTCTTCATTTTTCATTGGGGTCTACCTCCCTTAGCTTGCAAGGAGACAACTTAAATAGAGAGATTGGGGATCAGGGTGACAGCCCCCAATTCGAGCCATTGTCGCAATGCCTAGACATTCTGTGCGACAACACTACTCTAAAATAAAGCCATGAAGGTGATGTTATATTGGTTCAAGTAACAACCCAATTTGTTAGATGCAACTTTGATATAACAATAAACATAAGAGGCATCTAATCCCTACATTACATTCTCCAAATGGTATATGCTCCGTTATAAGGCCTTCATGACTAACTACATGTGAAAATTTCTAACACGAAATTCTACTGCAGTATCTGATATTACTTCTCCTACATATTATTCAGTAATAAGTTATTTATAGAAATTGCTTCAATAAATATAGAAATAAATACAAATGCAGTTGTCACAAAGAAAATGTTGAGCAAAACATAAGGAAATACAAGCACATCAATGACAATTATTTTTGAACAATTGTCCCCGGAAAAACCCAATGCGGGAAAACCAATGCAGCAGATGAGGGTATATTTATTATTCTTCAGCAAAAATATTTTGTACAAAAAATGACCTGCAAAATAGAAGAGAAATATTATGAGGAATTTACAATTGAGTTCCTCACTTCCTTCCCAGTGAATTACTAACCACGGAGAGCCTCTGCGTCCCTCTGCATCTCACTGTGTCAGCATCTGCACAGTGGCTACGCAGTTCCAGCGTCACATCCCCTGTGTTGTCACTGCTCCTGTGTTACTGCCTCTAAGCAGTATTTCCTCTGCCTTGCTTCTCTGTCGAGTTCTGTCTCGTCAGCCCTTGTCGATCCCTCTCTCTCTTCACCCTACAACACTCCCTCTTAATCGATTTCTCTTGCCAAACTTCAGCCAGTGAGAAAATCGATCTATGAAAATTTCTGAACCTCAGTTACAGAAACCCTACTTCTGTTTACTGATTTACTTCTCCTACTTGTTTGATTTAATTAACAAGTTATCTTTCTGAATTATTGAGTAAAAACATCAAAGTAAATACTACTGTAGCCTACAGATACATACAGATCATTTACTGAAGCATAACGCACACATGACAAAGGACAAAGTATTTTTTGGACAATGTCCCCGGAAAAAAACCCAACGCAAGAAAACTGGTGTTGCAGCTCTTAGAGGGTTTGTTTATTAAGCAGAATATCTGAATATAATCAAGGGCACCAGTAGTGGTTTGCCCAACAGAGAAATCACGACAGATGTACCTCTATCACTCGGAGACAGAAAATATGGTCGATTCAGCTGAGGCTTCAAACCTTCTGGATCGTTGAATACGAGCCCTTTTTGGCCCACTAGAAACCCCAACGCTACCTCTCCTGGCATTGCATTAGCTTTGCGTCCCTGGCACCTGCTTGAGCCTTTGCGCAGCACAGGCTGCTCCTTCGTCACCCCTTTGAGCTCAGCACTACCTTTGCATCACCATGAAGGGCCTTCGTCAACCTCTGCACTGCCTCTAGGTGAGCCTATGTAATATCCCGAATGGGATATTTTAACTAAAACTGCAGAAAATAACTGAACACCACATTATGCTGTAAAATCAACATTTACTTAATAGAAGATTGCCATGTAAAATAAAACATACAAGTACATGCAAATCCATAACACCATAATGCATGAAAATAACACAGCATTATTATAATATCACTGGGGTTACAAGTTGAAACGAAAGATAGCTAAGATAACTGAAATACAACTAGCCTCAAGAAAATCTGTTACATTTTTGCACTGCGCTGGCCTCCAAAACTGAACTGTTGCACTCTCCCTCCGACAACAACTACCACTGAATCCACTGAAGCACTCGTTGAAGGTCTGAATGATCTTCATTCCAATATCTCTGAACCTCAACGAAACTTCTGAATGAAGTCTTCTCAAAGAGAGTTGGGTTTTTGTCCAACACTCACAAATCACCCGAGGGTTTCCGTCCTAGGGCTACGGCTAAAGTAGAGAACCACGTGTCAAACCTCTCAATGATCTAATCCAAAGATATCCCTCAATGGCCTCCTCCCTTTCTTTTATAGATCTCTTGGATCCTTTTAGAGCCTTATTTTATTATTATTTTATTCATGGAGCACTTTTCACTCTTATTAAAATATTCCTTTTAAATGCAAAAAAAAGTAAATCAGCTACCACGTCTCCTCCCTTCACTGAAAATCTTGTCCAACTGTCCCATCACGTAGGTATCCCCGTCCTGGTTCCAATGAGCTATTACACTAAAGTGTTCTATCATGTATTCCTCCCGGAATGCCACCTTGAGCGTAATTAACTGAGTTAAGCCCAAAAATAACTCAATTTTCCGAAAGTTGTCGAAATGCATCGGAACGAAAGGCAAGTTGTTCGGATGATGGAATACATCAAGTGAATGCCACTTGACCACATAGAAACTCCTCAAAACTCCTCCAAAAAGCCCCTGAGCCCGCTGATGACACCAACCTGTACATGTGCCCTGTCAGTTCCTAACTCCGGAAGTCCATCCTAGCCCTGTCATAGGTGACACCAAAAAAGGGAATATTACAGCCTGGTTGGGTTGCGTCCCTCCTGTTGAGTCTTTGCACTGCTTCATACCAATCTGCCTTGTTGCCTATGTATTCTCGGCCTCAAATCTGAATAATCCCTCACCGATCTGCCCCTCACCAGCACTGCAAGCTAACTCGAAAATTCTCAGCAAACCGTGCCCCAGAATTTCGACTTAGTTCAAGTGCTACCGCTCTATGTGTGTTCTCCAACTGACCCCAAGCCTTCCTTTAACACTTTTCTCGTTGAACATTCAACGGTCGTGATCTAATCTTTAGTCGATGGCTAAGATTAGAAAAGACTTGATCCTCGTCACTTAGATCATTCTCACCCACATGTTTAAATTAATTCCCTTTAATTATTTAATTTCCTAAGTTAGACATAGGGTCTCGTTTAAATTAATTAATTTTTGGAATAACTTAGGCTCTCCAAACAATTTCTAGGTCTTAGAGATCTCATGTGTTCTAGACCCTCCTCAAAGTTGCAGAGCTAGAGCACATCCGATGCCACCCAAAATCTCAACACTCCCTCATAGCGAGGCATGTGCTCTAGAAACACTTCACTCCAGAAGCTCGGATGCTCGATTGCTGCCCCTCATCCACTGCACTGTTGCTCTTTGTATTGCTACCCATGACACTGCCACTGCCACTGCCTCATCTGTACTGCAGCTGCCTCTCAAATGTTGCATCATGATGCCCATAGCACTGCCACTACTAACTGCGCACTGCAACTTAGTTGCTGAGAAGTAAGCAACTGAAGGACATCACCCAAAACTACTGACAGACAAGTCAATTTGGCTGCATCTCGATACTGAAGCACCCTCTACTGCTACTTTGCACTGATCCTCTGAAGCTCTGTGTTGTTTGCTACTCTGCATTGCGTAAGCATTGCCTCTGCGTTGTTGAAATCCCATCAGCCTTTGCGTTGTTGCTGCCTCTTCTCTGCATTGCTCTATTCTTTAGCGTCCTAGCACTGTCATAGTACCTCCACGATCCTCTGCACCAATTAACTCCAGTCATCCTACTAATGTCTTTAAGGGCTCCCGTAGCTCATATGTGATCCAAGAGTTTGGGCACCTCAAGTATCCTGCCCCTTTTCACCTGCAGTTCGAGAAAACTACAAATCAATGTCGTCCCACCTCTTGTCTCGAGGCACATGAGCACTCATGGCCACATCATCATCACTGCTATCATCCCCCTTGGCTGTCGCAGCCTTGGAATCTGAATCTTCCTTGCCCTTCTTCTGAGGACAAGTATTGGCGAAGTGTCCCAATTTGCCACGTCTGAAGCATCGGACCTTTCAGAGGTCCATCTTCTTCTTCCCTTGTTGTTGCCTTTGTCCCTTCGATGCGAGAGCTGCATCACTCCTCTTTCTTGATTTTGGCTCCTCCGTTGTTGTTGCCCCTCTTGGTTATTCTCCTAATTTCTTCCTGACGAAGGATTGCCCACATGTCATCCCAGTTTGGAAGTTGTGCTTTGCCCAAAATACTTTGGACAAAAGTCTCCCAATCATCGGTGAATGCATTTAGGGCAGTCCTCACCAAGAGACCGTCATTAGGAGTTTCCCCCATTGTAACCAGTTGATCTCAAATAGCCTTCAATCTAAAGAGGAGAGGATCGATCTCCTCTCCCTTATGCATCTCAAATAGTCGCATTTGATTCTCCAGAAGCATCTTCCTCTGGATGGAGCTTCCTCGATACAGTGTTTCCAATCTCTGCCACATTTCATTTGTCGTCTTCTTCTCGGCAATATGTAGGACCATGTGATCCTTTACCCCATCCATGATCAAGTGCTTAGCCTGTGCTTGATTTTCCTCATACTTCTTTAGAGGATCAGCATTGACCGGAATGGCCACAACCTTCTCAGCATGGTCTCTGATACGATACTCATCAAAGATTGACAGGATCCTGGCTTTCCAGATGACAAAGTTAGACACCCGTCCAACCTGTCATGATCTCTCAATCCGTGCAAGGCCATCTCTGCTCAAAAATATCGAAGCGAAAATATTTTCTCCCTTTTACTGCTCCTACAATTAGCAAGAGACTGGATCTGGGTTTCTTGACGATAGAAACCCTCTAGAGACTATGCCCCCTCTGACTAGTGATTTCCCTCTCGGAAATCCTCCACCAACTCTGTCGAATCAACCCTCTATGATCACTTCTCCGATTGAATCTCAGATTTCTTGGCTAGAAAATCTATTGAAGAACTCTTTCCCCTTACTTTGTCGACCCTGTGAGGCATTGTTCTAAACCGTCAGAAACAATACCCCACCAACAACTTCGAAGATCAAAAACCTGCACTTCCAGCCATAGCATCACTCCCCCTTGGACTGCGTCATCCTCTTGGGTTTGGGTCAGCTCTATGTGAGCTTGACAGGCTCTGTGTCACCATTATGGGCCTGCATCAACTCTGCGTCACCATTATGGGCTCTGCGCCACCCCTATTGGGTCTGCGTTATCCCTCTGGTTTTGCGTTGCCTTTTTCTGGATCTGTGAACTTCAGCTGCCCTCCTGCAGCAAAAAAACTTCAGCTCTTTGTTGATGGCTTCAACTTGATCTGCAATTGCTCTGATACCATGTGAAAATTTTTGAACCTCAGTTACAGAAACCCTACTGCAATTTACTAATTTACTTCTCCTACTTGTTTGATTTAATTAACAAGTTATTTTTCTGAATTATTTAGTAAAAACATCAAAGTAAATACTACTGCAGCCTCCACATACATTCAAATCATTTTTTGAAGCATAACGCACACATGACAAAGGGCACAGTATTTTTTGGACAATGACCTCGGAAAAACCCAATGCGCGAAAACTGGTGTAGCAGCTCTTAGAGGGTTTGTTTATTAAGTAGAATATCTAAATACAATCAAAGGCACCAGTAGTGGTTTGCCCAAAAGAGAAATCACAGTAGATGTACCTCTATCACTCGGAGACAGAAAATATGGCTAATTCAGCTGAGGCTTCACACCTTCTGGATCGTTGAATACAAGCCCTTTATGGCCCACTGGAAACCCCAATGCTGCCTCTCCCAGCACTGCATCAGCTCTGTGTCCCTGCTTAAGCCTCTGCATAGCACAGGCTGCTCCTGCGTCACCCCTCTGGGCTCAGCGTTGCCTCTGCGTCACACTGAAGAGCCTACATCAACCTCTGTGCTACCTCTGCAAGACCCTGGCTGGGTTGTGTCCCTCCTACTGGGTCTCTGCGCTGCCTGGTACAGATCTGCCTCTCTGCCTTATGTATTCTCGGCCTCATATCTAAATAATCCCTCATCGATATGCCCCTCATCAGCACCGCAAGCTCACTAGAAAATTCTCAGCAAACCGCGACCCAGAATTTCAACTTAGCTCAAGTGCTACCGCTCTGTGTGTTCTCCAACTGACCCCAAGTCTTCCTTTAATACTTTTCTCGTTGAACATTCAACGAACGTGATCTAATCTCTAGTTGACGGCTAAGATTAGAAAAGACTTGATCCTCGTCACTTAGAACATTCTCACCCACGTGTTTAAATTAATTCGCTTTAATTATTTAATTTCCCTAAGTTAGACTTAGGGTCTCCATTAAAATAATTAATTTTTGGAATAACTTAGACTCCGGGTGGAATTTCTCTAAACGATTTTTGAGTCTTGGAGATCTCATGTGTTCTAGCCCCTCCACAAAGTTTTGGAGCTAGAGCACATCCGATGCTACCCAAAATCTCAACATGATCTTCTTGGGCAACTGAGTATCTACCTTGGTGTGTCTTCCAAATGACCCTCAAACCTTCCTTTATAGTCTTCTCATTGACAAATCAACGGCCCAAATTAGATGCCTAATCGATAGCAAAGATTAAAACATGACTTGCTCTTTGTTTTCTAGAAAATTCACACTATTTTATTAATACCCTTTAATTATTTAATTTCTCTAAGATTAGACTTAGGGTCCCCATTAAAAAAATTCATTATTTTAATAAAACATAAACCCAATGAAATTTTCACAAATGGTTTCTGGGTTCTTTGGAATACAAGTGTCTAAGCCTCTCCACCAAATTTGAGACTTGGAGAACTTTCTAATGCTACAAAAATCAACACTACAATGTTTTCTTATAAAAATAATCAACATGTGAAAATAATAAACATGTGAAAGAATTTCATAAATAAAACCTCACATAAGATAGATACAATAACTCGAATCTTCCATTAATCTTGTAAAATAAAGTACAATGTAGCCCAAGGGAAGAGATCCTCAATCCCCAAATTCCCCACCATTATAATGGAGAGAGAGCTCTTCTTTATAGAGTAGGTCTCTTCTCTCATACAGTAAAATATTATTGGTTTTTAACTCCATGACAAGTCAAATAAATATTATAATAATGCAGTAGTTAGATCTCTTCCCAGTCCATGGTTAACCATGTTACAGCATGCGAAAACTAGTCTCTCAAAGTCAACTCACCCTCATCCAAAAATAGTAGCAGTATGCACCAAATAATGCTCATGAAGAGGATGCACCACCAAAAATGGGCATCAAACCAAGTCAAATGCCAAGTATCCACAAGGAATGCGCCCTGCAAGAATGTGCATGCATGCAACCACTCCACATGTTTGAATTCCAAGGTAACCAACTTTCTGTGCTTGATAGGTCCATTGTGTAACCAAGAGACAAATCTTTCCAACGAGCTATCATGAGCTCAAATTGGACATCGGGAAGGCCTCCAAAAGTGGTCTGCAACATAGCGCTGTTGTTTGCTTTGTGCATTGCGCGTTTGCCCGATTTCTATAGCAAACTCCAGAACGTCATCCAAATATCATCACATGGCCTTCAATCTTCAGCAACAGTGCATTCGACGTCCAGCAAGCAAGGTCTAATTCCATCATTCCTCTCCTCTTGAAATCGATTTTGTGGTGTTTGTCTTTGTTGTGAAAGATTTGGTGTCTTACTTGCTTTTGAAACCCTAGTTCACTCTCAATTCCCAATTTCACTTCTAATTTCATTCCCAAAAACCCCACATTCCTTTCCCTTATCACTGTTATTCCTATTTCAACCCCTATATCACATAATCCCCTTTCCCTAAACCTTTCATCCCCAAACCCTAAACCCTAGGCTACTCACTTGCCTAGGCTTCCCAAATCCCTAAACTATAATTAAATTCCCTATTCCAACTCCCTCATCAAAATCATAGTCCTCCATCACCTCAAACAATTAAACATTTCATGGAGTACTTTCATAGCTAATGACATATTCACTGCTCCACCTATTCAGCATGCCCAAAATGTGCCTTCATCATCTCATCCTTCCACATCCATTCCTCCATCTCATCCCACAGTTCATGCATCATCATCAAATCAGTCTCCTTCATCTATTTCACTACCATCATCTCCATCCCAATTTGAGATTGAATCACCTAGCAGAGTTGAAATCAGTGAGCCTCAAAAGACTAAGCACGCTGAGATAGAGCTATTGGCAAAAACATACCAGAGAGGTCACAGGCAAGTGTTTGCCCCACAGATTGTGGGAGGGGCCTTGCCTTCTACATCGACAAAGAAGGTAGACAAAGGGAAGCAAAATATGACAGAGGTAAAGATTCAGGCAAAGGTCACACATGAGGAGGAGGACCTCCATGAGACAGAACAGGATTTTGACCTTGTTGACCTAGATGAGCATGATGATGATGAGGATATTAACATAATCATCAAGGAAAAAGAGGCCAAGATTAGAGAGCTTCAAACTAATTTTGACAGGTCTAAATTTGCCATTGACTTTCTTGAGCAAGAGAACCAACAGCTGAAGACAAAGCACTTCATTGATGAAGTGAAGTACATCAAAGCTCAAAGAGAGACAGGAAAAGCTAAAGTCTTGCTTGAAGAGGCACTAGAAACATATGGTGTGACTGATGAAACAGAAGAACAGGTAACAAGACAACGGCCTAGGACTAGAGGGCTGAAAAGAGCTCTAGAACTAGAGAAGAAAAGAGAAGCAGAACTTGCAAGCCAATTGACATTGAATGAACAGCTTGCCACCATGATCAATGAAGACTGGGAGCAAAGGCTTGACAAGGCCAACTAGCATCTTGAGAAGCTCCTAGACAAGGCAAAGAAAGAAAATAAGATTCGAAGAAGGATGGCAAAGCATTATGCCAAAAGAGACAAAATTGCAAGGGCAAAGCTTAGAAGATTTAATGCAAAGATTGAAGCCCTAACCAAGCAAGAAAAGGAGGTTGGATATAGTTGTTGAAGCCTCACTCCAAGCCTAAATTACATGATCAGCAGCCATCTCACCAATTTTGACAAATTTTGGGGTAATTTAGCAAAATTCTAAGTTTTTGAGAAATATTGAACAGTCTTGTGACAGCAAGACTGTCAAACGCGTAGCACCCTAGGCGCTTCGCTCTTTTTTGAGGCACTTTCTGGCCAAAAGAAGACCACCTGCAAATGCATAATGATGAAGACATGCAGGAAAACCACTTTGCTAGCCTTCTTCTGGACAAATGGCAATTGAAAAGGTGAAAAAACACTCAAAAAATCAATGTTTTGCCACTATTTTGCCTATGCGCTGCGCGTTGAGCAGTCTTGGTAGAATGAATTTTTGACAAGGCAAATCAACTCCATTCTGCAAACTAAAGGCATATTTGGAAAGTAGACTGGACAGGCTTTCCAACGAACCATCCTGAACCCAATTTGGACAGCAGGAAGGCACTCAAAATCAGGCTGCAACATGGATGGCACGTTTGACAAAGGGATGGCGTGTTTGACAAAGGGATGGCGCGTTTGACAGTTTTCTGAATTTTTCTGATTTTTTCTGCAAATTGACTTTTATCTTGGGGAATCATGTTTTTACCTCTGTAAATTAATGATGTAAATGTAATTATGGTGTTTTTACTGTTACCTAGGGTAAATACACTAGATAAAAACTCATGATGAGGTGTAATGAATCTAGGTATTCAGCTCAGTTTTGGTGGAACTGCTCCTCCTCTCATGGATTCGACCCCTGAGGTTGGGAGGAGTTTGTTTGAGGCCTATATCATGTAGTTTTTCAGTCATTTCACAGGTTGGAATTTGTGGAATGTTTGCATATTGATCAGAGACTCTATTGTAATCATTTTGGCAGGAGCTTAATAAAAGTGTTGCAGCTATTTCTTTGGGATACCTGTGGTATGGTTGTCTAGCATTGTTTCTTATTATGTCTCATTATGTTTGAATGTGTTGTCTTCATAATCCATTGCACTTCTATTGTATGATCACTTTCAAGTTGATAAACAGAATTTATCTCACATGCTCTATTTTGAGAAAGTTTTCATAGTTTGTTCATCTTTCTTTTGGTTTAAGAAGAATTCATCTTTCATGCTCTTCCTAGCTCCTCACCTATCTGAATCATTCCATCCCAAGAAACCTAATGTGCTATACTTCTTACCTACCTTGCCCCATTGAATGGACTGTAACCCTAATCCTATTTTCCCTAACCTAGCCTCTTTGACCTAATATCCTCATCCAGCAACCCAATCAAATCAAATCAAAACCCCTGAACTCATACCTAGCATAAAACCCTAATTCATCCAGCCCTCTTGGCTGTGATTTTTGTGGAGAGAGCCCTCTCCGGTTTGGTAGGGCTAGATACCAAGCCAAAAGATTGGTTTGTGGTTACTTGTGTTGGAATTTCTTCTTCAGCCTTAGAAATCTGGCGAAGTGATAACACAATACTCAACATAAAATGTTGGATCTGGGTTTCTTGGTGATTCAGAAACCCTCTATAGTAGCTGCTCCCTCTGACAATTGATTTCCTTCCTGGAAATCTTTCACCCAAACACAATCGAACAATACTCTCCGATCACCCTCCTGATCGAATCTCAGATCTGTTTGGCTCAGATCTACTGAGTGTCTGTCTTCCTCCCGCTCTTTATTGACTTAACTAGGCACAATTCTGCACCGGCAGAATCTCCACCACACCAGCACTGCTAAAGATCTAAAGCACTGCTTTCGGATCTTGGCAACGCTTTTCTGCAATAGGAAGAATGACTGGACTGCGTCTCACTAATTGGCCCAGCGTAGCCTTAGCGCTACTCAGAAGTGGATTGTGTAACCCCAAAATGGGTGACGTAGTCCTTACACTGGCCTAGAAAGGCTCTGCGTAAGCCTGATGGCCTTTTGCAGCTGCAGTGTTGTCCCTTCCTGGATCTGTGTTCTCCTGCTGCTAAGATGCCCTTTTCGAATCTCCACTACTTCAACTGCCACCTTGCAGAAAAAATATTCTTCAGCTGATTTGTTGGAGATTCAGCTTGATCTCTATCACTCTAATACCATGTGAAAATTATATTGCAATATCATGGTTTACTTTTCCTACTTGATTAAATTATACAAGTTATCTTCAGAAATTAGATTCAGAAAATACCGAAGTAAACACAACTAACAGCCTACACATGCAGATCATTTACTGAATATTACACTCATTCAAACAAAGTGACACACTAATTTTTGGACATAAGTCCCCAGAAAAACCCAAAGTGGGAAAACCGATGCAGCAAATATGAGGGTTTATTTTATAAAGTAGAATCTAAGTACAGCAAACCTGAGTTCCAGATCTGGAAAACCCGACAGAGAATAAAAGTAGATCTTGTTCCAAGACCAAAATTCTAACTGATCCACACCCTCAAATCGGATTTACAAGACTTAGACCGGATCTGGCCCTAGAAACCCCAGCGTTGCCCCTAAAGCCCTAGTGTTAGCCTTGCTAGGCTCTGCGTGCCTCTATGCAACACAGAGAGGGACTATGTAACCCCAGAGTGGGTGACACAATCCTTATGTTGCCTCTGGAGGCCTATGCGTAATTTTGAAACCCTCTGAAGTTGCAGCGTTGCCCCTTCCTGGGACTGCGTAGCACCTACGTAGCCGCTGAAGCCTCTGCACTGTGCAGCTACTGCTGCCCTTGCTCATCTGCCTCTTGTTGTCTCTTGGCTCCAGGATCAGATCATCCCCTCATCCAATACTACCCCTCACTGCAGAAAACTTTTCTGCAAATTCTTGCAAACCCTGCCCTAGAATTCCAGATTTGTCTTTCAGCTCTGCCTCTATGTGTGTGTCTCCAATTGACCCTCAAGCCTTTCTCTTATACTTTTTCATTGATCTCATCAACAGTCGAGATTAAAATACTTATCAACGGTTGAGATTAAAAGACTGCTTGCTCCGCGTCATTTAGAACATTTTAGCACATGTGTTAATTAATTCACTTTAATTATTAATTTTCCTAAGTTTAGACTTAGGAAATACATTAAAATAATTAATTATTTCAATAACTTAAACACCAACTGAAATTTCTCCAAACGCTTTCTGGGTTTTGGAGATCAAGTGTGTCTTAGCCCATCCACAAACTTTCAGGGCTAGAGCACACCCGATGCTACCCCAACTACACAAAATCTCATCATAGCACAGCAGATGAGGGGCAGCAGCCAGGCATCTGCAACAGAGTGGACGCTTCAAGATAGAGCAGCATGCAGCAGGCATATTGCTAGAACACTTTCCTTGCTAAAAGGGAGTGTTGTTTTTTTTTGTAGCATCAGAAAGTGTTCCAAGTCTCAAAATTTGTAAGGAGGCTTGGACATCAGTTTTCCAAAGAACTCAAAAACCGTTTGTGGAAATTCCACTCGGTTCATGTTTTATTAAAATAACTAATTATTTTAATGGAGACCCTAAGTCTAAACTTAGGGTAATTATATAGTTAATGGGTATTAATAAAACAGAGTGTGAATCTTCTAGAGAATGAAGATCAAGTCAAGTTTTAATCTTAGTCATTGATTAGACTTCTAATCTGGGTCATTGATTCATCAATGAGAAGATTATAAAAGAAGGCTTGAGGGTCATTTGGAAAGAAACTCGGACATACACTCAATAACCTGAAGGAAGTTGATTCTGAAGGAATAGAATTCGATTTTAGAGGGAGAGTTGCAGGGCGGAGGAAGCGGAGGGCATCAGCAATGACGGGGTTGAGGAAAGGACATAGAAGGCCAGAGAAGGCAGCACAGAGCAATAGCATAGAGAGCTCACACAAGGTGACGCAGTCTCACGCAGTCTCTACGCAGAGAGACACACAGAGGGATGCAAAGAGGAGTTGTGAGTCTCCTGGGTATCAGAAATTCTCCTGAGGGTTCGTGAGAATTTATCTCAACTTTCAAGTGTTTTCCAAACAAGTCTGCCAGTTTTTTCCTTGTAAGAATTTCATTGATGAAGAATAATATATAAACCCTCATCTGTTGCATCGGTTTTCGTGCATTGATTTTCTCCGGGGACAATTGTCCAAAAATAATTGTGTCTATGTGATTGACTCTTACGCTTATATTTCTTATTGTTATGTTCTTTGCATATACTTGAGTGATAGTTGCAGTAGTATTTATTTCGAAATTTACTGGGAGATTTCTGTAAATAACTTATTGTAAATAATAAGTAGGAGAAATAAATCTATCACTGCAGAAGTATTTTTCAAGATTGAAATTTTCACACAAATATCCCAGTAGACTGCGCAGAAAAGACCGGAAGAACAGTTTGCATCTCTGAGTTTTTCGGACTACAATTTGTAATGACCCATTTCTAATCATAAACGAAAGATATTAGTAAGCATACAATATATGTGTATGAGAGCTACATAGGCATGCGTCGTATGTCTTATACTAGTATAATTATTTATGAAGGATGCATGAGTAAAGAATAAATGGACTTGGTACCTTAAAACATTAGTGAAGAAAAATAGTCTTATTTAATAGTTATTAATGTAAATATATGTGAAGTTATATTTTAATTTAAATATGATTAAAGGAAATTAATTTTAAAATATATATATATAACATATTATAATTTGATATAATTAAAATAAATTAAAGTAAAATAATAAAAATAATTATGAATTTAAAGATAAACTCATATGTATCCCTCATTTAAAATGGAGATTACATGTATGTACCTAATAAATGAATAAAAAGGCGGTGAGGAGGTGGTAACTGCCTAAGATGGAATATTTGAAGAGGAGAAGAAATGGGGAGAGAAAATGAAGGAGGAAATGGTTGAAGGGTTGAGGAGTTGAGTTGAGAGCCGGAAAAGACGAATTAAATCAGAAATTACAGAGTCTCCATTGTTCTGAAATTTTGGGCATGGGGGCCAAAATCTCTTAAACTGGAGGATTTTGGAACTGAATACTACAGCAGTATTCAGTTGGCTGGGTGGTTTTGGTCTTTTGGAACGAAAATAGGAATAGAGGCGGTGAAGCAGGAGGAGTTTACATCAAAGAAAATCATCACCGAACACAACAAGGAAAATCAAGTTAGTATCTAAAAATATACTTCATGAATTATGTTATGAAGGTAAAATATTAGTTATCTGCTGAATTCCTATTCTGATTGTTAAATTCCGTATTCTTATTCTGAATTATTGCTTAAATTCTTATTCTGAATGTTAAAATCAAAATTTTAGTGTTAATAATTTTCAATGCTTATTGAAAATCCAGACTCACAGATAATTATATCTGTTAGATTCAGATGGTGAATTTCAGAAATTGAATTAGAGTAGCAATAGGAGTCTTAACTAAATTTAGAAATTTAGGACCTTACACTTGGTATCAGAGCTAAGTTTAACTCCCGGACCTGTTAAGATTTTGTTGCTAATAAAATCAATAAAGGTTATAAGTACTGCATGTTAGCTAAATCTTAAATCTTTATACAGAATGAACTTATACAATAAGTAAATTTAGGACCTTACACTTGGTATCAGAGGAACATTTAGGGATTAAAAGAGATATCAGACCAACAGAACCTACACAGCCAGGATTTACAGGAAAGACTCCCCAGAACTTCTTCAAGGGAAGTAGCTCTAGACCACCTCCTTATGGTAACAGGTTTACTCCAAGAGGATTAGGAGCAAGAACTCCCATGACCATTAATACTGCAGCTGTTGAATCATCAAATACTAGTCCATGGAAATCTCGAGAGACTGCTAATAGAGGAAGAAATGGAAGAGGAAGTGGCACAAGAGGACGAAGCTCCTTGTCTAGAAATTTACAATCTAACTCAAGGGGACTATCTCAAGTTAACTGTTGGGGATGTGGAGGACCACATTTTCAGCGTGATTGTCCAGAAGTCTCGTCAAAAATAATACAAAGAGCCGAAAAAGAACCATCATCAAGTACTCAAGGCAATCATAGAATCCATGTTGTGGTCAACAATAACGAGGTAGCACATCAGTCCACTGTTGTGGAATCTCCAGGTACTATCAATGGAATAAAACTCAAAATTTTATTTGATACTGGTGCTACTAATAGTTTTATTTCATCATCTACATTAAATAGATGCGAGTTGGCAGCTTGCAAGCAAAACGATTTCAGACAAGTAGAAATGGCTTCAGGAGAACTTCAATCTGTAGATTTAAGTGTTGAGAAATGTCAAGTTGACCTAGGAGCTGTTTGACAAAACTAAAAGTATATGTCATAGCCTTAGGAACTTATGACCTCGTTATAGGGATGGATTGGTTAGAATCCCATAAAGCATGAGTAGATTGTTACGAGAAAACAATAATTTGTATAAATGATGAAGGAAAGACAATACAAATCCAAGGTATTAAGAGAAAAGTGTCACTACGCTTCATATCAGTAATGCAAATGAAACGTTGTTTAAGAAAAGGTTGTCAGGTATATGCAGTTCAAGAAGTAAGCAAGGAGAAAGGTCCATCCTTAAAACAATATCCGGTTTTATCCGAATTTTCGGATGTTTTTCCAAAGGAATTACCAGGATTACCTCCTAAAAGAGAGTTGGATCTCACAATAGAATTAAAACCTAGTACGGAACCAATTTCTAAAACACCATACAGAATGACAGCCCCGGAGCTTCAAGAATTACAAATCCAATTGAAGGAACTATTGGAAATAAGACATATCCGACCCAGTATTTCACCTTGGGGTGCAACTGTAATCTTCGTCAAGAAAAAAGATGGGTCCTTGCGATTGTGTATAGATTATCGAGATTTAAATCGAGCTATAGTAAAGAATAGGTATCCAATGCCTCGAATTGATGACCTTTTTGACCAAATGAAAGGAGTTGCGGTCTTTTCAAAGATCGATCAACGGTCAGGTTATCATCAACTAAGGATTAAAGAAAGTGATGTTTCTAAAACTGCATTCCGAACTTGTTTCGGGCATTATGAATTCATTGTGGTACCCTTTGGATTGACCAATGCACCAGCAGTATTCATGAATCTTATGAACAGTGTTTTCCGCAAATACCTCAATCAATTTGTACAAGTCTTTTTAGATGATATTCTCATATACTCTAAGAATGAGAAAGAACATGAAGAACATCTTCGGATAGTATTATCTTGCTTTAGGGAACACAGTTATATGGGAAGTTATCCAAGTGTTCTTTCTTTCAAAAAAAGATTCATTACTTGGGACATATTATATCTGGTGAAGGAATCTCAGTAGATCCTAAAAAGGTGAAAGCAATCGTGGAATGGCCAATACCTAAGAATGTACAAGAAGTGCGAAGTTTTATGGGCTTAGCAGATTATTATCGAAGGTTTGTAGAAGGATTTTCCAAGATTGCGAAGCCTATCACAACCCTCCAGCGCAAAGGTGTTAAGTATGAATGGACTAAGAAATGTCATAAAACATTTTTCGAACTCAAAAGATTATTGACTAATGCACCAATTTTGCGAGTACCTAATATGGACAAAGACTTTACTGTGTGTATCGATGCATCTAAACAAGGATTGGGTGCAATATTAATACAGGATAGAGGCGTAATAGCATATGCTTCAAGAAAATTAAAGCCACATGAAGAACATTATGCTACGCATGCTTTAAAGTTAGCCGTCGTGGTACTATCTTTAAAGATATGGAGACATTACCTGGTAGGAAGAAACTTTGTACTCAAAAGCGACCACCAAAGTCTACAATATTTGTTCACCCAGAGAGACCTGAATGCTAGACAAAGACGATGGAGTGAATTCTTAAGTGAATATGACTTTGAAATTTCATATATAAAAGGGAAAGATAATGTAGTAGCAGATGCTTTAAGCAGAAGACCACAAATATTTTTCCTCATACCTATCTAGGTAGACTTAAGAAAACAAGTACTAAAACATCTTGTAAAAGATAGTTGGTACTTAAAAGTAAGGTCTGGGCTGGATAGTAACCATTTAAAGGAACCTAAGTTTGAAGGATATGATCTGAAAGATGACGGAATTTTACGATTCCGTGGAAGGATGTACATACCATATAGTGAAGATCTTCGAAACACCATTCTGAAAGAAGCCCACAGGGTAGTTTATTGTGCACATCCGGTAGTAAAGAAAATGTATGTTGATACAAAGAAACTCTTCTTTTGAACAGGAATAATAAACGACATTGTCAAATTCGTTGCTAAATGCCTTGAATGTCAGCGAGTAAAGGTTGATCATTGTCACCCAGCAAGTCTCCTACAACCTCATGACATTCCTATGACTAAATGGGAGATAATTTCTATGGATTTCATCATCGGGCTACCTCTTACTCCACAAAGGCATAATGTTGTTCTGGTTGTGGTAGATAAATTAACAAAGAGTGCCCATTTTATTACTGTAAGAGATACTTATGAAGCTGTCGACGTAGCACGGGTATTCATAAATGAAATTACTAGATTTCATGGAGTACCTAAGAAAATCATATCAGAAAGGGATTCACGTTTCACTTCAAGATTTTGGACATATATGCAGGCAACAATGGGAACTCAATTAAATTTAAGCATAACATATCATCCTGAGACTGATGGACAAATAGAAAGGGTAAACTGGTTACTAGAAGATATGCTAAGAATGTATGTTATGGACCAACAATCGCGTTGGGAAAAGTACTTACCCTTAGTTGAATTCGCATACAACAATAGTTATCACAGTTCAATTGGGATGCCTCCATTTGAAGCATTATACGGAAGACCCTGCAGAACACCATTAAGCTGAGACAGATTAGAAGACCGAGTAATAGTGTAAAAACTCTGGTAAACTTGATAAATATATATTATTATTGATGATAGATAAGAGATGAGATGATTACAATGAGGAATCACCGAGGCTTTAAATATAGCCTCATGGTGTCCCTTGGTGAAGAGGCATGATCTTTGATTATGCCCTTTCAGTTAATAAAACCTAAGATAACTATATCTAACTAATAATTAATAAAATATACATAACATTGCCCCTCTCTTAAAGATGCTTTGTCCTCAAAGCATACGTAACGATGGACAATGTTGACGAACGCCTGGGTTTCTTGAGCGATGGGCTCTTGCTTCCCACATTTTAAAAAGATCGTGGAGCATATTCTCGAGTTCAATCTTTTGTTGATCTGGATAGTGAAAAGATCTGATATCGACAGGGTCGGATCCTGTCTTGACTTTTGGTGACTCTTCGTGGCTCCCTTTTGAAGATAACATTTCTAACTGATGACATTGTACTGTAGATGTTGGCGCTCCTATTTGAATCATCTTCGTCATCATAGAGGAAGATACGACTTGATCTTCTGGGGCTTGGAATCTATACAACCTATGTTTCTGCCCTTTCCACTTAAAACTTATAAACTGCTTCTGATGGTTGGCAGAATAAGTACCTAGAGTTTGTAGCCATTGAATTCCTAAGACCACATCTACTCCTCATAATGGAACGGTGTAGAATGGAGATTCTAAATGAAAGTTTTTTATATGTAGTTTGACTTTATGGCATTTCCCTACTTTCTCAATCTTCTTACCATCGGCCACCATTACCTTCATATTAGGCATGGGGAAGGTAAATATGTTAAGTCTTTTTGCCATGGCTGAATCTAGAAAATTGTGGGTACTGCCAGTGTCGACGAGAACCATTACGTTGTTGTTCTTGATATGGCCTCTTAACCTTAGAGTTTGAGGTTGTGATATACCTGTCATCGCTGATAATGACACTTGCGGAATAGTTTCGCCATCCACTTCTGGAGAGAACTCTAAGTTGTCTTCTAATCCTTCTATATAGGAATCATTATAGTTAGCGTCATTAGTTGCTTCACAACTGTATAGATTTTTCGCTTTTCCATTAGCACATCTGTGCTTAGGGTCCCAGTTTTCACCGCAACGTTTGCACTTGCCCTCTCGTATTCTTTGTTTTTCCACACTAGATTTTTCTTCTTCATGAAGATGGTGTGGGACATATTTTGTGTCATCTATATTTTCAGATTGAGGAACTCTGTGTCTCGAATATACTTTTTCTAGTTTCGATAACCTTTCAAATTTCTTTTCAGCAGCTTTTGCTTTTTGCCTTGCTACTTCTACGGACGTAATTTCATGTAGTTCGAGCTCTTCTGAGTTCCCTGAATCTGCGGAATTGTTTTGTTGATTTTGTTCCCTGTTAGGAGACATTGGGGATTGTGTCTGACTTAACTTATCTATCTTATCATTTAGCTTATTGAAGAGTTCTGTCATATTGTTCATTGCTTCGCTCTGCTTTTCTGTGGCCTCGTGATGGTTTAGCCACATTTGTCTTTCTATTCGATTTGTCGTATCATGAACTTTTTTGATGTCGTTGAAATGTCCTGCAACTATGCTTTCAAGATCGACTAATCTTTTTCCGAATTCTTCGGAATGATTATTGATTTGTTTCTCAAGATCCACCAATTTCTTCTGGAATTTCTTTGATTCCTTAATTCTAGGAGATCACACAGATCCCGAAGAGCGATGGCTCTGATACCAATGGAGTGTAAAAACTCTGGTAAACTTGATAAATATATATTATTATTGATGATAGATAAGAGATGAGATGATTACAATGAGGAATCACCGAGGCTTTAAATATAGCCTCATGGTGTCCCTTGGTGAAGAGGCATGATCTTTGATCATGCGATCATGCCCTTTTAGTTAATAAAACCTAAGATAACTATATCTAACTAATAATTAATAAAATATACATAACAACACCATTAAGCTGAGACAGATTAGAAGACCGAGTAATAGTGAGGCCAAAATTAATCCAAGGGATGGAAGAACAAGTAAAGCAAATTAGGCAATGATTGAAAAAGGCACAGGATAGACAAAAAAGTTATGGTGATGCTCATAGGACAGATAGAAGCTATAAAGCAGGAGATCAGGTTTTCATCCGCATCAAGCTAAATAAAAGCACCATACGGTTTGGAAAAGGGACAAAATTATCTCCCTGATTTATTGGACCGTTCAAAGTCCTAAAAAAAGTTGTACCTGTCGCCTATCGTCTTGCTCTGCCACCCCACTTTCATAAAATTCATAATGTATTTCATGTATCTGTCTTACGACACTATATTGCTGACAAATCTCATAATCTTCAATGGAAGGAACTGCAGGTATCGGACGAGGGAACCATCACGGTCGAACCATTACGTATACTGGAACATAGGGTTCGACAGCTCAGGAACCGTCTAGTAGATTAAGTTAAAGTCCAGTGGGACAAATATAGTCTCGGATTGGCTACCTGGGAAGATACGGAGGCCATATGTCAAAAATACCCCAACCTGTGCTAAATTTTAAGAAACTGAAAATTTTATGTGTATATAACTACTCTATTTTGAACATTTGAGAAATGAATTTTATTTTGCTAGAAAATGGATACCATAAAGATATGATGTTTATTTGACTCTGTTGATACATAATATATGTTATTGTTTAACTTTACTAGTACATGGATACCAATATAAAATATGTCATTTAATTAACATTGCAGAAATATGAAATTAGATCATAGATTATGTTATAAATAAAGATATATCTATAAATTTATTTCATTTCTGCATGATTAAAAAAAATAGAAATAACAGAATAACTACATTTTAATATGAAATGACCAAATATGTTAGGTCATAAATAGCAACATGTATGAATTACACAAAATTGTTATATGAATGCAAATTGTTTTGAATATATCAATGCATATGTTATCTATGCAACATGTATGAATTACACAAAATTTTTATATAAATGCAAATTGTTTTGAATATATCAATGCATATGCTATGATATATGGACAAGTGTTTAAATTGCAGATAAGATCATTACCAAAATGACCACGTGATGACAAAATTTTAGAACAACTAAGACTCCATGAGAATTCATGATAAGATGTTACTCTTGGTCCTAATAGGAAGGGTGGAGGTATTGCTCACCATTTATCTTCCAAAACCTGGGGTCATGGGAGGGTTGTGCGAGTCACGCTCCCCTAGACGTGTGATGATGACTGCCGGATGCCTACTGAGATATCAGGTCGATAAAGTCGACACTATCTATGAATGGTTAGGTCACTATATAGGACACCATTGCATACCCAGTAGAAGATGGATAGAATGGGAGTGGAAGAGATTAGGAAGGATAGGATGATTCTAGAATAGCTTGGGGATCAGTTTTTAAAAAAAAAAATATATATATATATATATATATATATATAACTATTAAGTTAACTATTATAGAATACAATTATAATTGGCCAAATAGAAAATCTATCTTGAAAGTACAATCTTCACATAATCACACCAACCATGGAAATAATTAAATATATCATATAAACCCTAACTTTGGGACAAAGTTTTTATAAGGAGGGAGTAATGTAATGACCCATTTCCAATCATAAACAAAAGATATTAGTAAGCATACGATATATGCGTATGATAGCTACATAGGCATGCGTCATATGTCTTACACTAGTATAATATTTATGAAGGATGCCTGAGTAAAGGATAAATGGACCTGGTACCTTAAAACATTAGTGAAGAGAAATAGTCTTATTTAATAGTTATTAATGTAAATATATGTGAAGTTATATTTTAATTTAAATATAATTAAAGGAATTAATTTTAAAATACATATATACATATATATATACACACACATATATATATTATAATTTGATATAATTAAAATAAATTAAAATAAAATAATAAAAAGAATTATGAATTTAAAGATAAACTCATACATATCCCTCATTTAAAATGGAGATTACACGTATGTACCTAATAAATGAATAAGAAGGCGGTGAGGAGGTGGTAACCACCTAAGATGGAATGTTTAATCGTATGAAGAGGAGAAGAAAGGGGGGGAGGAAATAAAGGAGGAAATCGCTGAAGGGTTGAGGAGTTGAGTTGAGAGCCGGAAAAGACGAACTAGATCACGAATTACAGAGTCTCCATTGTTCTGAAATTTTGGGCACGGGGGCCAAAATCTCTCAAACTGGAAGATTTTGGAACTAAATATTGCAGCAGTATTCAGTTGGCTGGGTGGTTTTGGTCTTTTGAAATGAAAATAGGAACAAAGGCAGTGAAGCAAGAGTTTACAGCAAGGAAAATCATCACCAAACACAGCAAGGAAAATCAAGTTAGTATCTAAAAATATACTTCATGAATTATGTTATGAAGGTAAAATATTAGTTATCTGCTGAATTCCTATTCTGATTGTTAAATTATGTATTTTTATTCTGAATTACTGCTTAAATTCTTATTCTAAATGTTAAAATCAAAATTTTAGTGTTAATAGTTTTCAATGCTTATTGAAAATCCAGACTCATAGATAGGTATACCTGTTAGATTCAGATGGTGAATTTCAGAAATTGAATTAGAGTAGCAGTAGGAGTCTTAACTAAATTTAGAAATTTAGGACCTTACACAATTGCAGATTTTAACAGTTCGGATACCTCTGTGAACTTCGGACAAGTCTGAGATATAATGTGTAGTGCAGGTCTGTAATTGAAAGCGAGAAAAGGAAGGTATCTCAACGTGGAACAGAGTTATATTTTCTAGGTACAACCCAGCAAAGATCTAGGCTACTACTGAGTACTAAACTATGATGCGTAGAGAGGTGCAATCTCAGCGAAGAAGAATCTCAACAAAGTTAAGGTGCAATCTCAGTGAAGAAAGGTGTATCTTTGTACACAAAAGTCACTTCAAGACTACCAAAGGTTACTTTAAGAAGAATCAGTTTATGATCAAGAATAAATCAAAGGTTTTTTCTAGTGTGAAGTCTGGAGGGTGATCTACTAAGGAAAGGGAAGGACTTAAAGTCTATTGTTTGAAGAGCAACATCATTATAAAGACAAGGAACCGAGCTTTCCTAGGGGTGGTGCAGAACAGTGCAGAAAAGAAGATCAGTATAAGAACCCAAAAGGGAGCAGTGACAAGGTCTTGGAGGCATACATAGGCCAAGGGTTTGTGTCATGATCATGGTACTTGAAAGTATATAAGAAGAATTACTTGCGGGTTTTCCTCTCCAAGAGGGAAAGGTTTTGGCCTTGGCTTGAAGAGCCGAAAACTTGTGTCTCTTGTGTTTTGTTAATTGACTTGATGAAATGCTTAATAAGCTAATGAAGACAAGATCTATGTAATATAAGCATAACAAGTATAACACAAGCAGTTATCAAGTAAGAGAATAGAATTAAACTATGCCCTACCAAATTCTCAACATGGGATCAGAGCCAAGGTGTTGACGACTAAGAAGGGCAGTTTAGCAAGAAGACACAAGGATCAAAGCTTGAAGGAAGTCATCAAGGATCAAAGTTTTCTAAAAGAAAGGGATCTACATTGAAGATTCAATCTTCAGATCTAAGAAGATCTCCACTCATTCAAGAAAAATCAGTGTGTAGAAATTGAAGAAGTCCTCAAGCCATCTCAAGAAGACAAAAGATCTCACCTAAAGAACTTATACATCAAGGTCCTTTCAAGAGGAATAGCAAGATCTAGGAGGTGATCTTTATCTTCAAGGAATCTAAATATATCTCGTGATTGAAGCCAAGTCAACACTATTGGAGACATCATCAAATCATTATCTTGTTGAAGTCATCATCAAGCCATCCTTGAACATCATCATCAACAAGGAAGATGATAGAAGAAGATAAGGATCTACTCAAGTAAGTATCTTTATAACTTCATCTAAATCTGTCAAAATGCCTTTTTGCAAAGAAAGCAACAAACTAGTTAGGGTTTCAAACTTTCTTGCATGAAAGAAAAGGACAGAGCTAAGTAATGAAGTCATGAACTATATCAAAGACTTCAAAAGAAGATACTCAAGGAAGGCATAAGAGCCTAGAGGATTCTTATAAAATCCATAAAGGACTCTCTCATCCTCCATGTATCAAAACTAAAATCTTCAAAAGAATTATATGACAAAATTGGTGGAGCTATTCTCACTGAGTACTGCAGGAGAAGTAATATCTCTAAGAACAAGAACTATACTAGTTGGAGATGTCTAGAAAGGAGGGAATAACATCATACTTTATGAAGATTTCCGAAATACGAGATCAACTGCAGGAATTGGGAGAAGTAATGACTACAGTGATGTTGAATGCCCTGCCAGAGGGATGGAAAACTTCAATTCAACCATCTATGGGAAGAAAGAAGCAACACCATTCCAGGATCTATGGTCTCTATAAGAATTAAAAGAGACAAGGTTAAAAGCTAAAGTGGATATAGGATCAAATGAAGGGAATCAAGCCTATGCTGCCATATCAAGGAGAAAGGGAAGATTCGGTAAGTTTGGTCCTCAAGAAGAAAAGAAGAAACATAGATGAGATATGATGTTATGGGTGTAATGAAAGATTGTCCCAAATCTAATAAGGAAGAAACCCATATCATCAGAAAAATGGAAGAACCAGATTCAAAGAAGCCTAAGAAAGAAGAAGTGAAATATCTATATTATGATTGAGATCATCTTCCTCTCTAAGAGGTATCTAACAAGCTGTAAAATAGTATGATAGGAAGCATGGTATATTAGATAAATGCATCACTCCGAGATTGGCATCATGATAGAAGCATTGAAGGAGGAGCACTCGTTGTAGGAGGATGTCTGTAACACATATGTGACATCTATGCTATAAGAGGCTCCTGGGAACCTCATTGAAAATTAACATTTATAGAACGCAGTCAATAAGATCAAAGGTCAAGGGAATAAAACTCTTCACTCCAAGGAAATTTGTTGCAGGATGACTCAAAGAAAGGAAATAAGGTACATATATATATTTATGTTAACACTAGATGCTATGTAGACAGGTCATATGGTTGCAGGTAGAAGAAGTATGATCGAAGAAAGCAGAAACTCTTCCAATGCACAAGTTGTCAATAGACATGTTCCACACCAAATGAAATCAACATAATATGTCCTCATATGGAATATGAGGTGATTATATATTATCAAGGAGTTGCACATTGGAAGTTCCTGGGAATGACATAAAATTATGTGAAAGAGAAAGGAAGAGATCGCGAAAAAGTGCAATCATGAAAAGAGGCAGTCAACATCCAAGGAAGCCAAAGAAAACTTGACTAGAAAATCTCTTGGGAAGATATGTAGACTCTGACAAGAAGTCCGGAAAAGATGAAGACCCTTGGCAATACATATATTTTGGAGATGTGTCAACATATGAAGGATGTCGATGCCTACAAGAAGGATGTCATGGTGAAAGATCATCACTAAGGTAGCTTTTGATTTGAGTATTCATATTTATAATTGAAAAACATATGATGAGGTTATGCAGGGCAGGCAAATGGAAGTAGATGTCTTCCACAAGTTGATAACCATATGGCAAGATGAAAGATCCTTGGAAGATATATGGTTCGAAAGAAAGTAGCATAACATGAAGCTAGACCAGATGAGAAGATTGATGGATCACTTTCTAAAGACATGACTCATGAATGAAAGTGATGGATGATATGTGCCCTATGAAGAGTTGAAGGCTCCTCAATTCATGACATCAGTGGAAGGAGTCTTTCATGAGCAGTTGAATGTTTTTCATCATTGCTGTTGTAGGTCCCTGATTAAGAGGGAGCCTGATAATGAGTTTCTTACTTGGAAGAAACTCAATGACTCCTAAGCCAAGAAGAAATCTTAGGTACATTCTTTATAAGTATATTCCTTTGTGGAATATTTCCTCCCTAGTTAAGAGGGAGAGATAGACATGATGTTGATTTTATAGCATCAAAAAGTGTTCCAGGTCTCAAATTTTGTGGAGAGACTTAGACGGCAGTTATCCAAAGAACCCAGAATCCGTTTGTTGAAATTCCACTAGGATCTTGCTTTATTAAATAATTAATTATTTTAATGTAATCCCTAAGTCTAAACTTAGGGAAATTAAATAATTAAAGGGTATTAATAAAGCAGAATGTGAATCTTCTAGATAACGAAGATCAAGTCATCTTTTAATCTAAGCCATTGATTAAAGATATAATTTTGGTCGTTGATGTTGAGATTTTGTGTATTGGGGTCGCATCGGATGTGCTCTAGCCCTGAAACTTGGTGGAGGGACTAGAGTACACCTGATCTCCAAGACCTAGAAAAGGATTTGGGAAATTCCATCCTATTTGGGAGATATTTAATTAATTAATATTTTTAATTAAGGACCCCAAGTCTAACTTAGGAAAATTTAAAGTTAAAGTTAATTAAATTAAACATGTGATGAAATTGACTTAAGTCACACGGATCAAGCTTTCTATTAATCTTAGCCATCGATTCAAGATATGATCATGGTCGTTGGTTTTCCAACGAGAAAGTATAAAGGAAAGGCTTGGGGTCAGTTGGAGAACACACACATGGAGGCAGAGCACTGAGACTAAGCTGAAATTCTAGGGCAGGGTTTTCTAAGAATTTTCGGAAGTGTTTCAGCGGCAGAGAGGGGTAGTTTAGGCAAAGGGGACGGTCTGATCCCAGTGTCTAGAATCAGCAAGAAGTAGAGAGCAGCTTCTAGAGGCAATGCAAAGAAGCAGAGGCAGCAACAAGAGAGGGCAGAGGCAGCTTCAACTACGCAGGTGCTACGCAGTCCCTTCTGGGGCAGCAGGGGACCCATCTGGGTTACGCAGAGACCCTCAAGGGCAACATAGGGTCTACGTCACCCATTCTGGGGATACGCAGCCATCTCTAAGCCAGCGTAGAGGTTGTCTAGGCTAACGCAGTGGTTTCTGGGCAGCATTGGGGTTTCAAGGGTCAAGATCTGGCTGAGTCTTGTAAATCTCGTTTGAGGGTGTGGATCAGTCAAAGTTTTGGTCTCAGAAAAGTAGGTTAGCTACAGAGCTATACATTTCTTTGTCGAGTTAACCAGCGAGGTGCCCAGATTTGTTGTATTCAGAAAACTACTTAATAATATAAACCCTCTAGCAGCCAAAAGACTGGTTTTCACGCATTGAGTTTTTTCGGGGACAATTGTCCCGAAAATATTGTGTGTCACTTTGTCTATGTGTGCATGTACTTTTCTTTTCTAGATCTGAATCGTTGAAAGTATGTTATGTGTTTGCTTCGATGTTAATCTAAATATTCAGCATTAATAACTTATTTAAGTAGGAGAAGCATAACCAAATCTAACAGTAGATTTCTACATAAAGTAACTTTCAAAAATTTTCACATGGTATCAGAGCAATTGCAGATCTAGCAGGGTCACCAGCAGAAGATTGAAGAATCATTGCTGCAAAAAGCAGCAAAGAGAGCAGCAGCAGCAGCAGCAAGCCAAATATGAAGGGACAACATAGTTTCAGAGAGAGCAGAGCCACGAGAGGTCAGGGTGACGCAGTCTCCACGCAAGCCCACGTACTTACTGTGCAGAGGCAGTGTAGAGACAGTGTTGGGACTGTCTGCTCACGCAGATGCCAGCTAGGGTGACATAGATCTGAAGCTGCCTGATTCAAAAGTGTCGGAAATAGAGCTGCAAAGCTTCAGAAGTTGCTGGTGGGGTAAAATTTCTGAAGATTCGGAATTTAGCCTAAGCACTGTGAGACAAAGAGCGGGAGGAGATCAACTTCTCAAAAGGTTTCTAGCCAAAGAAACCTGCAGATCGATCAGTAGATCGAAGAGAGTTGAATTGTTTGATTTGGCAGATTTCCAAGAGAGGAAATTGTTGATTTTTGTAGCATCCGAAAGTGTTCCATGTCTCAAACTTTGTAGGGAGGCTTGGACAGTAGCATTCCAAAGAACCCAGAAACAGTTTTTGGAAATTCTGTAGAAATTCTATTTCCCACCCCGGTTTTCAGTTTTCACCTTATTACTCCAAAATAATTAAATGCCCTTTCCCATATCCATACATTTAATAACTGGAAAATAAATTTTGCTGAAAACACAAATTCTGGAAATTTTTTCAGAATGCTGTAAATGCAGAAATAAAATAACAGCAGTAACAAACAATCATTCAACACATCATAACTCAGTATTTTTGGTCAAGGTGACCCTGGAAAAACCCCCTACAACTCTTGGGGAAAACCAGTTTGAGAGCTCCTTCTTATTTATGAAAAATGCTTTTTACAGTGAGAGAAATATTCAGAAAAATCAGCAAGTAAACTTTTACAACTTATCTCTTTCCGTGCTTAACCACCGCCTCGGAAAACGTGCATACAGTAAAACTGAACCAGCAATAAATGCTGTGCGTATTTCCTTGAAAAACGTGCCCAGAAATTACAACATTAATTTCTGCTGTACGGCCTCCTCTTTTTGCGTGCAGAACAGCAATAAATGCTGTTGTACGGCCTCCTTGGAATGCATGCAGCTGTATTAAATGCTGCTGTACAGAAATCTGCCTCGATTTTTGTGCCAGCAATCAGCTACAGGCTGTACGGCCTGTCTAGAAAAGCGTGCAGCAAAAAACATCAGCTTCTCCCTCGAAATCTGTGCCCAGAAAATGGTACGGCTGCCTTGGAAAATGTGCCACAAGCTGCTGTACGGATTCTGCCTTGGAAATCGTGCCAAATCTGCCTTGAACTATGTGCAAACTCTGCTGTACGGTCTTGCTGAAATATGGCCTTGGAATGTGTGCCAAACTGCTGCCTCCTTCTCCTCACTGCTCAGAAATCTCCCTTGCTCTCTTGCTCTCCTTCTCCCAATCTGTTCATGAAAGAATGAATGACCTTTTCCTCCTTTTCCTCCTTTAACCTAACCCTAAGTGACTTTTGGGGAATCCCTAAATCCAATGGCTGAGATAGATTGAGATCTAGGGCTGAGATTAAATGCTCATTTAAATCTCACTTTTCATTTTTTAATTCACCCCACTTTAATAAAGACCCACTTAGTCTTTTATTTCCAAAGTCACTTTTGCCTTTCTAATTTTATATTGACTTTATTTAAAGTCACTTTAACTTTAGTAACTTTATCACTTAAAGTCACTTTAAAATTAGATTTGACTTTATAACTTTATAAAGTCACTTTAGTAACTTTATCACTTAAGTCACTTTTAAATTAGATTTAACTTTATAAAAATTTATAAAGTTACTTTAGGAGGAAAATTAAATTCTTTTGGACACTTTTCCCTAGGCCAAAGATCAAAGCCTTAGGGAACCACCTGTCCTCCGGTACCAAATTTCAACAAATTCCACTCGGTTCATGACTTATTAAAATAATTAATTATTCTAATGAAGACCCTAAGTCTAAACTTAGGGAAATGAAATAATTAAAGGGTATTAATAAGCCAGAGTGTGAATCTTCTAGAAAACATGGATCAAGTCAAGTTTTAATCTTAGCCATTGATTAATCTTTTAATTTGGGTTGTTGGTTCTCCAACAGGAAGATTATATAAGAAGGCTTGAGGGTCATTTGGAAAATAAGTTGAGCAATACACTCAGTACCTAAAGGAGATTGATTATGAAGAATTCGATTTTAGTGGGAGAGTTGCAGGGCAAGGAGTTTGCAGAAGCAGAAGGAGGAGGGAGTCAGCAGTGATCGAGATCAAGGATGAAGGGCAACAGTGGGTCACTGGAGGCAGCTTGAGGTTGCAGTGCCACGCAGACTCACACAGTCCAACGCTGGGACTGCGCAGTGAATCACGCAAATAGACACAGGAGCTTGCAGGGGCTGAGCAGGGTGTCAAAGAAATGTCCGAGGGAGCTGGAAATTCAGTCTCAGGTGTTTCAGAATTTATCTGTCGTTATATTTTCCTGTAAAGATATCATTTGATGAAGAATTAATAAAACCCTCATCTGGTGCACCGGTTTTCCCGCATTGGGTTTTACCGGGGACAATTGTCCAAAAATAACTATGTACATGTGTTTGATTCTTGTGCCTATGTTACCTACTGTTTATTTCTCTTCATATATATGTGTGAACATTGCAGTAGCATTTATCTCGATATTTTCCAAAAGATTTTTGAATAATAACTTATTGAAATAATAAGTAGGAGAGATAAATCTATCACTGCAAATGTATAGTTTTCAGTTTGAAAATTTCACATGGTATCAGAGCCAGAGATGAATAACAGGAAGGGGGAATCTACCAGTGAACGGAAATCTACTGTTGCAGCAAGAGCGCAGAAGGGTTCACGCAGTTCTCCAGGAAGGGGAAGAAGCACAACATAACAGATGGATCATGACGTCTCTATATTGGCATCCAGACATGAGGAAGATTTTGCTTGCGTATCGAGCACTGCTTCTTTTGATGTCTGGTATATCGACAGTGCAGCCTCTGCTCACATGACTGGAGTAAGGGACTGTTTTTCCGACAACCAAGAAGAACAGATGAATTTCAAAATAACCATGGGTAATAAAGCAAAATGCACTCCCGTTGGGAGAGGTACCCTAGTTTTTCAGACCGATGCGGGAAACAGAATCCGAGCCACTAATGCGCTGCATTTGCCTGGTTTGGGGATGAACTTGCTCTCAGTGTCTCAGCTTCAAAACCGAGGATATGGCGTCTACTTTATTGGCAATAAAGTCTACGTCAAGCACCCTAGTTGGAAGAAGAAGACACAGATCAAGGAAAGAAGCAACAAATTGTACAAACTACAGCTTGACTCTCCAATGGCACTAGTCGACAGCACAGATGAAACAGACCTAAATGAGCTATGGCACAGAAGAATGGGGCATTTGCATCATGGGGCGTTGAGAACTCTCCAGAAGACTGTCACAGGTGTTCCAGAACTGAGCACTAAACGAGATGATGTCTGCAAAGGATGCGTATTGGGAAAATATGCCAAAGCAGCATATTAGAGAAGCAACAATAGGGCCAAGGGTGTATTGGATCTGATACACTCAGTATCTTTGGACCGATGTCCACTAGAGCTCTTAGTGATGTCGAATATTTCGTCACCTTCATCGATGACCATTCCAGAAAAACCTGAATCTACTTCTTGAAGACCAAGGATGAAGTCTTCAGTCAGTTCAAAGAGTTTAAAGCTCTGGTAGAAAATCTGACAGGGAAGAAAATCAAGGTGTTGCGATCAGATAATGGGGGTGAATACATAGATAAAGAGCTCATTGGATTCTGCACAAGGGAAGGCATCAAAAGAGAGTGGACAGCTACCTACAATCCAGAGCAGAATGGTGTGGCAGAAAAGAAGAACTAGATGATTGCTGAAGCAACAAGACCCATGTTGTATGACCAAGACATGCCCAAGTTCCTGTGGGTTGAAGCGTGTAATACAACCATCTACATTCAGAACAGGACTCCTCACGCTGCACTAGGAAATATCACACCAGAAAGTGTCTTCACTGGCAGTAAGCCTGAAGTGAGTCACTTTAGGATCTTCGACAGTATAGCTTACTGTCATGTGCCCTGTGAGAAGAGGAAGAAGTTGGAGATGACTATCGAAAAAGGATATCTGGTAGGATACAGCAAGAATGCAAAGGCATATCTCATCTACATTCCTGAGAGTAGGAAAGTTGTGGTGCAAAGGGATGTGAAGTTCGTGGAGGAGAGGGCCTTTAGAAGATCCCGTGACTTGCCTTCTGCTACACAGTTTGAGAAAGAGCCTTTCGTGCAACCCCAACAACCAGCAGCCGAAAATTCAGTAGCCTCTCCAAGGGATATGTCTCCCGAGGATTTGCAAGAGGGAGAGCCGGCAGATCCACCCACCACCAATGGGAGAACGAGTAGCGGACTTTGACAGATTCTGAAGGATGCAAAGGACTTTGTCGAAATCCCCCAAACTGAGAAGAGACAGCGTAAGCAGCCTGAGAGGTATCAATCCTTGGTTTCTCAAGTCGGAGAACCTTCCATTTTTCAAGAAGCAACTCAGCATCAGGTGTGGGTTGATGCAATGGAGGAAGAGTACAGTTCCACCATGACAAATGATGTCTGGGAAGTGGTCCCCACACCTCAAGAGAGATCAGTTGTAGGATCCAGGTGGATCTACAAGATCAAGTATGCTGCAAACGACAGCATCGAGAAATTTAAAGCCAGGTTTGTGGCTAAGGGGTATGCTCAGAAGGAAGGAATTGACTATGACGAAACCTTCGCCCCAGTAGCCAGGTACACCTCTATCAGATCCGTGATATCCCTTACTGCGCAGATGGGATGGGAAATTCACCGGATGGACGTCAAGACGGCATTCTTGAAAGAGGTGATAGAGGAAAAGGTGTATATAGAACAATTGGAGGGCTTTGAGACACATGTTCAGAACTCGTGTGCAGATTGAAGAAAGCGTTATATGGACTGAAGCAAGCTCCTAGAGCCTAGTATGGTCGAATTAACAGCTACCTGCAGAAGATGGGATTCGTCAAGAGTGATGCAGATCCCAACCTCTACTATCTGAGAGTAGGGAGTGAGCCTTTGATACTAGTTTTGTATGTAGATAATCTGTTCTTGACAGGATCATCAAGGCTCATCACAGACTGCAAGAAGAATTTGGCTAAAGAATTTGACATGAAGGATCTAGGACGGATGCACTGTTTTATGGGGTTGGAGGTTTGGCAGCAGAACGGGGAAATCTTCCTTGGTCAAGGGAGATACACTATAGAGATTCTGAAGAGGTTTTAGATGGAGGATTGTAGACCCATGACAACTCCAATGATCCTACGCTATATAGGCAGCTCATAGGGTCATTGATGTATCTAGTAAATACAAGGCTAGACATCTATTATGCTCCCAATACCCTTAGTCAGTTCATGGTGGAACCGAAGAGGGCACATTGGACAGCAGCCAAGCATGTTCTCAGGTACCTTCAAGGAACAGTCGAGCTTGGATTGAAGTACACCCATAGCAATGATGTCAGGTTGAGTGGTTTCACCGATGCAGATTGGGCTGGAAGTTCAGTTGATCGGAAGAGTACCAATGGGTACTATTTCAGTCTAGGATCATGAATGACTTCCTAGTACAGCAAGCAACAGAAGTCTGTAGCACTGAGTTCAACAAAAGCAGAGTATATGGCAGCCAGCGCAGCTTCATGTGAAGCCATATGGATTTGAAAACTGTTAGTGAACCTACTCAAGGAGAAAATGGAAGTGACCAGCATCTTATGCGATAATCAGAGTTGCATCAAGCTCTCTGAAAATCTTGTGTTTCATGATAGGTCGAAATATATTGACATCACGGTTCACTTCATCATGGATTGTGTACAACGTGGAGCTGTTTACTTACGTTACACTCCAACAGGAGAACAGGTGGCAGAGATCCTCACGAAGACTCCAGGGAAGACAAAGTTTGTCTACTTCAGAGAGAAGATGAGGATGATGAAGAATCCCTTCCAGTAGCAGGAATGGATAGACTCAGTATTCAGAGGGAGATGTGGTACAGATGCAGCAGTGACAATGGCAGTGTCAAAGGCAGCAGTACAGGAGACAACAGCGCAGCAGATGAGGGGCATCGTCTAGAGATCAGCAACGCAGCAGATGAGGGGCATCGTCTAGAGATCAGCAACGCAGAGGGTGTTTCAAAACAGAGCAGCATGCAGCAGGCATATTGTTGGAACACCTTCCTAGCTAAGAGGGAGTGTTGATTTTTGTAGCATCCGGAAGTGTTCCAAGTTTCAAACTTTGTAGGGAGGCTTGGACAGCAGCATTCCAAAGAACCCAAAAACAATTTATGGAAATTTCACTTGGTTCATGCCTTATTAAAATAATTAATTATTTTAATGAAGACCCTAAGTCTAAACTTAGGGAAATGAACTAATTAAAGGGTATTAATAAGTCAGAGTGTGAATCTTCTAGAAAACATGGATCAAGTCAAGTTTTAATCTTAGCCATTGATTAATCTTTTAATCTGGGCTATCGGTTCTCCAGCAGGAATATTATAAAAGAAGGCTTGAGGGTCATTTGGAAAATAAGTCGAGCATACACTCAGTACCCAAAGTGTTGAAAAGTGTAACTACGTTGGTCTTCATGTTGACTATGTAATTATGTAAAGAAGAAGACAAAGATAATAAAATGTATTTTGGTGTACTTGCTTCATGGGTTTCATGAGCAAGATTTTTATTATGTAGATAGACTTCTTCTTGATGTCTTCTAAGTTCTTGTCTTCTTCCATAATTAAAGTGTCATATACATGAAGGATTAGTTTAGATAGCTATGCTCCAAAGACCTTGTAAAGAAGCTCACAAAACAGCCCTCAAACAAGCTGGAAGACAAGCTCAAAAAGTGTTGGAAGTTAAGCTCCAAATACAGTGAAGACAACTCTCTAACAATGCTAGAATTTACGTGAATAAATACCTCATGAAAAGCTTTTCATGTCGGCCCAAATTCAGATTGATGAGTTGGCCTAAAATCAGAAAGTATACTTCTATATATAAACTGGTCTACGGTTCATTTAAGACAAGAAATTTTCGGACAAGTTAGTTCATAACAGTGCAGGTCTGAAGGTAAAAGCGAAGTCTGATGGTCTAAGCTCTGAAGGTAAAAGCGAAGTCTGAAGGTCTAAGGTCTGAAGGTTAATGTGAAGGTCTGAAAGTCTGAAGGTAAATCTGAAATATAAATCTGAAGTGTTGTAGGTAACCCCAAAGTGCTGAAGGTAAATTCGAAGTATTGAAAGTAAATGCTAAATGTTGAAGGCAAGGTACTAAAGGTTAATGTGAAGTGTTGAAGTGAAAATCTGAAGTGTAATGTAAGAAAGGTAAATCTATGATTTACCTTCCTACAATAAAAGTGTTACTTCTGCTTAAACATTTATGTCCTGTGCTTTCTGATAATTGACTTGATGAAAGATTAACTAAGAGAATACGTAAGCAACACAAGAAAGCTCACAAGTAATTATCAAGAAGAGAATTTGTATTAACCTTAAGCCCTCCAAATTCTCAACACGAAGGAGATCAATTCTGAAGAATTTGATTTCAGTGGGAGAGTTGCAGGGCGAGGAGTTTGCAGAAGTAGGAGGAGGGAGTCAACAGTGATCGAGATCAGGGACGAAAGGCAGCAGTGGGTCACTAGAGGCAGCTTGAGGTTGCAGCGCAGAGAACCCACGCAGGCTCACACAATCCATTGTTGGGACTGCACAGTGAATCACACAGGTAGACACAGGGGCTTGCAAGGGTTGAGTAGAGTGTCAGAATTGTCCAAGGGAGCCGAAAATTCAGTCTCAAGTGTTTCAGAATTTATCTGTCGTTATATTTCCTGTAAAGATATCATTTGCTGAAGAATTAATAAAACCCTCATCTGCTGCACCAGTTTTCCCGCATTGGGTTTTTCCAGGGACGATTGTCCAAAAATAACTGTGTACATGTGATTGATTCTTGTGCTTATGTTCCCTACTGTTTATTTCTCTACATATATATGTGTGAACGTTGCAATAGTATTTATCTCGATATTTGCCAGAACATTTCTGAATAATAACTTATTGAAATAATAAGTAGGAGAGATAAATATATCATTGCAATTGTATAGTTATTGGTTTGAAAATTTCACAGAAATCAGTGGTCAGAGGGAGCAGAGGGTGTCTTTCTCACCAAGGACCCTAGATCCAAGTTTCGGTAGAGAAGCGGGGAGAGGAAGCTCTGACAAAGTAGATTTGAGCAATTGGCACCTCACGGACTACGCAATCAGGGTAGATTGGACGGCTTGTCCAACTTTGTATGAAAAATCTATTGTAGTATCATGGTTTACTTCTCCTACTTGATTTAAATTATGCAAGTTATTTTCAGAAATTAGATTCATCAAACACCGAAGTAAACAAAACTAACAGTCTACACATGCAGATCATTTACTGAATACTACGCTCATTCAACAAAGTGACACATGGATTTTTGGACATAAGTCTCCGAAAAAACCCAAAGAGAGAAAACCGGTGCAACAGATATGAGGGCTTATTTTATTAAGTAGATTCTGAGTACAGTAAATCTGGGTTCCATATCTGGAAAACCCGACAAAGAATAAAATAAATATGCAGCTAACGTGTTGTTCTAAGACCAAATATTTGATTGATCCACACCCTCAAATGGGATTTACAAGACTCAGCCCAGATCTGGTCCTAGAAACCCCAGTGATGCCCCTGAAGCCCCAACGTTAGCCCTGCTAGGCTCTAGGTGCCACTACGCTACTCAGAGAGGGGGATGCAGGCCTTACGCTGGCCTTGGAGCCCCTCTGCGTAATTTTGAAACCCTCTGGAGCTTCAGCGTTGTCCTGCATAGCTGCTACTGCTGCACTCTGCTTCTCTGCGATGTCCTTGTTTGCTGCTCCTATGCCTCTTACTGACTCTTGGCTCCTGGATCAGATCATCCCCTCAACCAATACTACCCCTCGCTGTAGAAAAACTCTTCCAGAAATTATGAGCAAACCCTGCCCTAGAATTCTATATCTATTTCTTAGCTCTGCCTCTGTGTGTGTGTCTCCAACTAACCCTCAAGCCTTTCTCTTATACTTTTTCAATGATCTCATCAACGGTCAAGATTAAAACATTCATCAACGGCTGAAATTAAAAGACTGCTTGATCTGTCTTTTAGAACATTTCAGCACGTGTTAATTAATTCACTTTAATTATTTAATTTTCCTAAGTTTAGACTTAGGAAATACATTAAAATAATTAATTATTTAAATAACTTGAACACCAGCTGAAATTTCACAAAACACTTTCTGGGTTTTGGAGTTCAAGTGTGTCCTAGCCCTTCCACAAAATTTCAAGGCTAGAGCACACCCGATGCTACACCAACTATACAAAATCTCAACACTCCCTCTTAGCACGAAGTGTGCTCTTAGCAAGATCTTAAAGTTGGATTATGTGTTGCTGATGCTTGGCCTGTTGCCCTTCATCCACTGCACTGTTGCTCTCTATACTGCTGCCCATGCCACTAAAACTGACACTGCCACATATGTACTGCAGCTCCGTCTCAAATTGTTGCATCATGCTGCCCATAGCACTGCCACTGCTAACTAGCTGCACTACAACTCAGTTGCTAAGAAGTAAGCAACTGAAAGACTTCTGCCCAACTATTTGACAGATAAGTTAGGCTGCCTTCCATCACTGAAGCTCCCTGGATGTTGGTTTATGATGTCCTCATGGAGAACTTATTATGCTACAACACTGCACTATTGGAGCACAGCCGCTATGCGTTGTTGAAGTCCCATCAGCCTCTGCGCTGCTGCCTCCATGCTGCTGCTGCCTCTACACTACATTGCTCCCTCCTCAGCTCTTCAACTCTCCCCTCTGCTTCACTGTGACCTTCTGCAACCATCTCCTGACTCATCCCACTACGGTCTTAAGGCTCACGTAGCTCGTATGTGATCCAAGAGTAGGGTTGATTCGAGGATCCCGCCACCTGATCTGTAGTTGCTCTACAGATCCATATCACCCCACCTCTTCTCTCGAGGTGCATGCGCACTCATGGCTGCATCATCACCAGAGCCATCATCCTTTGCTGCTGCAGCCTTGGAATCAGAAGATCCTTTGTCCTTCTTAGGACAAGTGCTGGCAAAGCGTCCAAGATCGCCACAGTTAAAGCACCGGACCTTGGAAAGGTCCCTCTTCGTCTTCCCTTGCTGCTTCCTTTCCCTTGATGCAAGAGTTGCATCATCCTCCTCTTCTTTTACTCTGGTTGATCTGCTTCCACCACTGATATTCTACTTCTTGGTGATCCTCCTGATCTCCTCTTGGCGGAGGATAGCCCACATGTCTGCCCATGATGGCAACGTTGCCCTTCCCAGAATGCTCTGGACAAACGTTTCCCATTCTTTTGGGACTGCATTTAGGGTCGTCCTTACTAGGAGCCCCCCATCCGGATTCGCACCCATGCCAATTAGTTGATCTCGGATAGAATGAAGCCTGAAGAGGAATGGATCTATCTCTTCACCCTTCATCATTTGGAACAACCGCATCCGGTTCTCCAAAAGCATTCTTTGTTGGACAGAACCTCCTTGGTACATCGTGTCCAAGGCTACCCACATCTCATTTGTTGTGTTATTTCCGGCAATATGAGGTATGACGTGGTCTTTGACTCCATCTATGATCAAACGCTTAGTTTGCACTTGATTTTCTTTGTACTTCTTTAGAGGATCTGCATCAATTGGTACAGCTAGAACTTTCTCTGCGTGATATTTGAGACCATACTCATCCAGAACTGACAGGATTATGGCCCTCCAGATAACATAGTTGGACATGCCGTCCAACCTATCCTGATCTCTCAGTCCATATCGAGCCATCTTGCTCAGATCTGACAGAAACAGTACTCTTCTCCATCTTTCTGTGGCTTCAGAAACTCTGGATCAGGGTTTCTTGGTGACTAGAAAACCCTCTAGCAACTACTTCTTCTGAAAAAACTGATTTCCCTCCTAGAAATCTTCAGCCAAAAACAAACAGACAATTCTCTCCAATCCTCCTGATCGAATCTGAGATCTATTTGGCTCAGATCTACTGAGTAACTGTCTTCCTTCCGCTCTTCGTTGACTTAGCTAGGCACAATTCTGCACCGGCAGAATCTCCACCACACCAGCACTGTTGAAGATCTGAAGCACTGCTTCCGGATCTTGGCAAGGTTTTCTGCAACAGAAGGAATACTGGACTGCGTTTGACTGACTAGCCCAGCCCAGCCTCATTGCTGCTCAGAAGTGGACTACATAACCCTAGACTGGGTGACGCAGTCCTTACGCTGGCCTATAAGGCTCTGCGTAAGCCTGATGGCCTTCTAAATCTGCAGCGCTATCCCTTCCTAGATCTGCGTCCTGCTATCAAGCTGCCCCTTTCGAATCTCTGTTGCCTCTGCTGCTATCCTGCAGACAAAATTTTCTTCAACTGATTGTTGGAGATTCAGCTTGATCTGCTATCGCTCCGATACCATGTGAAAATTCTATTGCAGTATCATGGTTTACTTCTCTTGCTAGATTTAAATTATACAAGTTATTTACAGAAATTAGATTCAGAAAACACCGAAGTAAACACAACTAATAGTCTACACATGCAGATCATTTATTGAATACTACGCTCATTCAACAAAGTGACACATGGATTTTTGGACATAAGTCCCCAGAAAAACCCAAAGCGGGAAAACCGGTGCCGCAGATATGAGTGTTTATTTTATTAAGTAGATTCTGAGTACAGTAAATCTAGGTTCTAGATCTGGAAAACCCGATAGAGAATAAAAGAAATCTATAGCTAACATGTTGTTCTAATACCAAATATCTGACTAATCCACACCCTCAAACGAGATTTACAAAACTCAACCCGAGTCTAGTCCTAGAAACCCCGGCGCTACCCCTAAAGCCCCAGCGTCAGCCCTGCTAGGCTATGTGTGCCACTGCGTTGCCTAGAGAGGGACTGCGTAACCCCAGAGAAGGTGACGCGGGCCTTACGCTGGCCCTGGAGACCCTCTACGTAATTCTGAAACCCTCTGGAGCTTCAATGTTGTCCTGCATAGCACTTGCATAGCGGCTGCGCAGTTGCTGCTGCTGCACTCTATTTCTCTGCGTTGTCCTTGTTTGCTTCTCCTCTGCCTCTTACTGACTCTTGGCTCCGGGATCAAATCATCCCCTCATCCAATACTACTCCTCGCTGCAGAAAAAACTCTTCCAGAAATTTTTAGCAAACCCTGCCCTAGAATTCCAGATCTATTTCTCAGCTCTGCCTCTATGTATGTGTCTCCAACTGACCCTCAAGCCTTTCTCTTATACTTTTCGATGATCTCATCAATGGCCGAGATTAAAACATTCATCAACGGCTGAGATTAAAAGACTTTTTGATCTGTGTCTTTTAGAACATTTCAGCACATGTGTTAATTAATTCACTTTAATTATTTAATTTCCTAAGTTTAGACTTACGAAATATATTAAAATAATTAATTATTTGAATAACTTTAACACCAGCTGAAATTTCACAAAACACTTTCTGGGTTTTGGAGTTCAAGTGTGTCCTAGCCCTTCCACAAAATTTCAGGGCTAGAGCACACCCGATGCTACACCAACTATACAAAATATCAACACGCACTCTGGAAGGCCGAATCTTATCTTGGTAGTCATGGAGGCTTACGGTCTAAGAGACCATGTAGAAAAAGTCCTGGCCACGCCGACCGCTGCAGATCTCCTGAAGAAGCATGAGGAAGTTGCAGCACATGCCAAAGGTGGGGTTAAAAACCATATTGTTCCACATATTGCAGAGAAGAAAACAGCCAATGAGATGCGGAAGGCCTTAACTGCCCTATATGAGGGTAAGTCCGTCCAGAGGAGAATGCTTCTAGAGAATCAATTGCGTTCAATCATGATGACCAAGGAAGAAGAGATAGAGCCCTTCCTCTTCAGATTACAAGGGATCAGAGACTAGCTATCTACCATGGGAGCAAAGGTGGAGGATGATGTATTAGTAAGGACTGCACTCAATGCGGTCACAGAAGAGTGGGAAACCTTTGTCCAAAGTGTCTTGGGCATAGCAGACCTTCCCGACTGGGACAACAAGTGGGCAATCCTTCGTCAAGAAGAACTCCGCAGACTCACCAAGAGGCAGTACAGCACGGGGTCCAGCAAGGTAAAGAAGGAAGAGAAAGAAGATGTTGTCTTGGCATCAAAGAGGCAACAAGGGAAGAAGAAGCGTGATCTGTCCAAGATCAAGTGTTTCCAGTGCGGCGAACAAAGACATTTCGCCAGCAATTGTCCTCAGAAGAAAAAGGACAAGGAAGCTTCTACTTCCAAGGCTGTCGTGGCGGATGATGGGCCAGAAGATGACGTAGCCATGAGCACTCATGAACCACGAAAGTGGGGCAACATGGATCTGTAGAGGAGCTACAGAGTGAGGGCAGGATCCTTGAGCAGCTCATCTTTTGGATCACATCTGAGCTACGAGAGCCTTAAGACAGCAGTAGGACAAGTGGAGCAGTTGGTGCAAAGAATCATGGATGAAGCAGAGGCGGAGCTGAAGGCTGAAGGGAGAAGCACAGTGCAGATGCAGCGGCAGCGTAGGGGTTGATGGGACTTCAACAGCGTAGAGAAGAGTTGCTTATGCAGAGCAGAGTTGTAGCAGCGTGGAAGCTTCAAGAGGACAGCGCAGTGCTGCAGCAGAATTTCAGTGCAAAGGCTGATGTGACTTCAACAGCACAGTTGGAGTCTGCTTACGCAGTGCAGAGCTGTAGCTATGCATCATCCTCCAGATGTCAGCACGGATCAGCAGCCGATGGAGCTTCAGTGATGACAATGCAGCCCAATTGGCTTGTCTGACAAAGATTGGGCAGAAGATTCAGTTGTTTCTCTCAGCAACTGAAGTTGCAGTGCAGAAGTTGGCAGCTCGGGGCAGCAGATTGAGAGGGAGTTGTAGTACAGATGTGGCAATGGCGGTGGCAGCGCAACGGGAAGCACTACGGAATGGCAGCAACAGTGCAGTGATGAAGGGCAGCAGGCCAAGCAGCAACAGCACAGAAACCGGTGTCAAGATCTTGTGATACATGGTGTGATGTATTGCTAGAGCACACTCCATGCTAAGAGGGAGTGTTGATATTTTTTGTATTGGGGTAGCATCGAATGTGCTCTAGCCCTGAAACTTGGTGGAGGGACTAGAGTACACCTGACTCCAAGGCCAAGAAAAGGATTTGGGAAATTCCATCCATTTTGGGAGATATTTAATTAATTAATCTTTTTAATTAAGGACCCTAAGTATAACTTAGGAAAATTAAAAGATTAAAGTTAATTAAATTAAACATGTGATGAAATTGACTTTAAGTCACAGGAATCAAGCTTTCTTTTAATCTTAGCCATCGATTCAAGCTTTGATCATGGCCGTTGGTTTTCCAACAATAAAGTATAAAGGAAAGGCTTGGGATCAGTTGGAGAACGCACACACGGAGGCGGAGCACTGAGACTAAGCTGAAATTCTAGGGCAGGGTTTGCTAAGAATTTCCAGAAGTGTTTCAGCTGCAGAGAGGGGTAGTTTAGGCAAAGGGGATGGTCTGATATGAGTGCCTAGAATCAGCAAGAGGTGGAGTGCAGCTTCCAGAGGCAGTGCAAAGAAGCAGAGACAGCAACAACAGAGAGGGCATCGGTTGCGCAGCATAGAGGTAGCTTCAGCTACGCAGGTGCTACGCAGTCCCTTCTGGGGCAGCGCTGGGTAGTAGGGGACCCATTTGGGTTACGCAGAGACCCTCAAGGGCAGTGTAGGGTCTACATCACCCATTTTGGGGTTACGCAACCCTCTCGAGGCCAGCACAAAGGTTGTCTAGGCTGACGCGGGGGCTTCAGGGGTAGCACTAGGGTTTCTAGGGCTAAGATCTGGCTGAGTCTTGTAAATCTCGCTTGAGGGTGTGGATCGATCAAAGTTTTGGTCTCAAAATAGTAGGTTAGTTGCAGATCTATACTTTTCTCTGTCGAGTTAACCAGTGAGGTGCCCAAATTTTCTGTATTTAGAAAACTACTTAATTATATAAACCCTCCAGCAGCTAGAAGACCGGTTTTCCCGCATTGGGTTTTTCCAGGGACAATTGTCCAGAAAATCTTGTGTGTCACTTTGTCTATGTGTGCATGTACTTTTCTTTTCTAGATCTAAATCGTTGAAAATCTATTATGTGTTTGCTTCGATTTTAATCTGAATATTCAGCATTAATAACTTATTTAAGTAGGAGAAGCATAACCAGATCTAACAATAGATTTCTGCATAACGTAACTTTCAGAAATTTTCATAGTTGATTCATCAACTAGAAGACTATAAGAGGAGGCTTGAGGGTCATTTGGAAAGTAAGCCGAGCACATTCTCAATGCCCGAATGAAATCGATTTTGAAGTAAAAGAATTAGATTTCCTAGTGAAAATTTTCATACTAATAATTTTCATAGTGAAAAATTTCACACATGTCGTTTTGGTCATCACTTAGGAAAACAGAATGGAGGATTGGGTAATCATCTGGCATCCAATACTCTTTGATAATGTGATAAGACGTTTCGATAAGAGTAATCTTGAAAGGATGGATATTCTTTGAGGATTAGCTATCCTGATAAGAATAGTCCTTAGAGGTCATACTCACTGAACAACTGGGTAGAGTATGTACCTTGGAGACAATGATGAAGGTGTCTATAATCATTGGTCTCGCCAGCATTGTAGCTCATGATGGAGCTGTTAGTCAAGGCCTTGCGCTGTAACAATGTTGGTTAATATGATGCTATAACATATGATTACCAATCGAATTCATCTTATGAGACTCTTCAGATTGAGAGTGACCATGTACCATTATTAATACCTCCCTAGTTAAGAGAGGGAGTGTTGGAAAATGTAACTAGGTTCAGTCTTCATAAATGACTATGTAATTATGAATTTATGTAATTGAGAAGACAAAGATAATAAAATGTGTTTTGTAATGCTTGCACCATGGGTTTCATGAGCAAGAAGTTTTTATTATAGGTCAAAGACTTCTTCTTGATACCTTTTAGGGATTTGTCATCTTGTCATAAATGTATGAATTAGAGTCATGTACATGAAGCAATGTTACACTTGTAATAAGTCAAAGAAACGATGTAAATATACCTCTAAGACCTTGTCATCACCGCTAGAAGATAAGCCTCTCAAGCGGCTTGAAGATACTACTGGATTCCCTTGGAAAGTCGGCTCATGAACTGTCACAACCATTCATGGTCAAGTCGGTTTATTACAAGGTCTAACTACTATAAATACCCCAGTAGACTGTGTAGAAAAGACAGGAAGAACAGTCCACATATCTCTGAAATTTTCGGACTACAATCGCAGATTGGAATAGTTCGGATACCTTTGTGAACTTCGGACAAGTCTGAGATATAATGTGTAGTGCAAGTCTGTAATTGAGAGTGAGAAGGAAGGTATCTCAGCGTGGAACAGAGTTATATTTTCTAGGTACAAGCCAGCAAAGATCAAGGCTATTACTGAGTACTAAACTGTGATGCGTAGAGAGGTGCAATCTCAGCAAAGGAAAGGTGCAATCTCAGTGAAGAAAGGTGTATCTCTGTATATCAAAGTCACTTCAAGACTACCAAAGGTTACTTTAAGAAGAATCAGTTCTGTGATCAAGAATACATCAAAGCTTTGTTCTAGTGCGAAGTCTAGAGGGTGATCTACTAAGGAAAGGGAAGGACTAAAAGTCTATTGTTTGAAGAGCAGCATCATTATAAAGGATCTCAGACTTAGTCAAGGAAGCATATTGTCTAAAGACTAGGAACCGAGTTTTCCTACTGGTGGTGCAAAACGGTGCAGAAAAGAAGATCAGTATAAGAACCCAAAAGGGAGCAGTGACAAGGTTTTGGAGGCATACATAGGTCAAGGGTTTGTGTCGTGGTCATGGTACTTGAAAGTCTATAAGAAGATTTACTTGCAGATTTTCCTCTCCAAGAGGGAGAGGTTTTGGCCCTGCCTTGAAGAGTCTAAAACTTGTGTCTCTTCTGTTTTAGTAATTGACTTGATGAAAGTCATAATAAGCTAATAAAGACAAGATCTAAGTAATAGAAGCATAACAAGTATAACACAAGCAGTTATCAAGTAAGAGAATTGAATTAAACTATGCCCTACCAAATTCTCAACAAACCCAGCAACATTTTCAATAGAGAAATTCTTTTGTTCAACAAGAGACACAACTAGACCTCTAGTCAATAATTAGGTCAAACTAGCCTTTAACAAATCTATGGTCAAACCTCCAAGTTGTTGTCGCACAAAATGTCTAAGCACCTCGACAACGGCTCAAATCGAGGGCTGTCACCCTGATCCCCAATCTCTCTATCTAAGTTGTCTTCTTGCAAGCTAAGGGAGGTTGGAGATCAGGGTGATAGCCCCCGATCTGAGCTGTTGTCGCAATGCCTAGACATTTTGTGCAACAACATTTTTTGGCGCCATTGCTGGGGATAGAGTTTTTCTGTCCTTGGTCTTAACGACATTTTCTAATCTTCTAATCTTTCCTCGCCATTCATTAGCCTATCACAAGGAATCACATTTTCTGGCGTCATTTCATCTCTTCATCTTTTTGTCATCATATCTTTCGTCATATCACTAATCATTTCATCATCGTATCTTTAGCACCTGGACATTTCGGTTGGCTTCTTGTTTGGGTGGCGACTCCACTTATTCATCTATTTACTCCCAGACAAGAATCCCCCCCTGATATCCATCTGTTATTCTCGATTATTTCTTCTATTTTCGGAATTAGTTTCATGTTCAAGTGGCGACTCCAATTCTTTCATTTCTTACAAGAGTTCCTGCTAAGAAGTTCGCTTTTTGAGGACCTTTTGACTATTCTTGAACACGGATCTATTTCTTAAATTTTAAGCAGGTCATCATGGATGACACCTTTCATGACATGCCAGAAGAGGTCATTTCTAAATTGCCTTTTTTCTCAGGAGGTGATCCAGGCACTACTCTAGTGCATCTAAAGATGGTCACCTTTTTTATATATAAATATTTTCGTCCTTCACAATATAATCATGAAGATGTCAAGATATGTATCTTCAGCTATTCCTTAAAAGGTGATGCTATCGATTGGTTTCGAAATTGTCCTGAGGAGTATTGTTTACAAGACATCATCGATGCTTTCACAGATAAATATATAAAACAAGATGATTCGCCTTGTGCTCCCAGTATTATGCAAAATAATGAAATTGATATTGTAGAGGACTCAACTATCAGCAGGAGATTTCCAGACAATTCTCAGGATGAATCCACCTGTACCACGACAACACAAATCCATGATAGTGGTGAAACAGAAACAAGTTGTCAAATCAGTGTTGACAACGATAAGCATCTTGTTAACGAATTGATTCAGATGGTTAAGGATATCCAGCTAAATCAAGCTCAGGTAATCAAGAATATGGAGGCCAACCAAGCTCAAATCATTAAGAATATGGAACTTAATCAAGAAAAAATAATAGCGGATCACGCCAGGGAAATTGGTTCTATACAGAGCAAGTTATTGGCCTTAGAAGAAAAACATATCAAGGAAATGACAATCATGGAAACAAATCATGAGAAAGAAATGAACTGTATGCAAAATTTCTTCATGGCCATGAAAGCAGATAATGATGAATCAACAAAAAACATGGAACGCAAATTGTTGACGATTGAAGAGAGTCATGCACAGGAAATAAATGTCATGGAAAACAAGTTAAAGATGATGGAAGTTAATCATTCTAATCAAATGCCTCTTCAACACAATTTGTTGACTATTGAAGAGAGTCATGCCAAGGAAATTACTATTGATAATGCTAAGCATTCCACCGATATCCAAAAGAAGTTGGAAAAAATGGAAAGATCACACATGCAAAATTTCCAACCCAAGTCAGATTTGTCAACAGATCATAGGCCTCCCAGTTTGCTAAAGCAATTTCCATCTCATCACATGGAGGTCACTTTTTCCATTAAGGAAAAATCATCTATGGTTACAAAGGGCAATCAAGCTTATGTGTCACCATTGACAAAGTATATTCAGAATAATATTGGTCACACTACAGGTTCATCAGATGTTTTGTACAAGCATTTTCAAGATAGGAACAAGAAATCTACAGTGGTCTCATTACTAACATCACAGCCCACTCAGACGAAGAGAAAAAAAACAGAAAAGAAGTAAGCGATCTAATTCGTCTGATGGCCGAGAGCAACTTGACATTCGGATAAGAAAGAGTCCTACAATTAGCAAGATTGGACATGGCACATCTGAAAAGCAGCCTACAGACTTGCCTGAAAGCAGGCAAATGCTCAGCATGCACTATACTGAACACATTTGATGCCAAAGGGCATCCTTTGTATTGTATCTCTAACCTTACTCCTTGTCCTTTCAGCATTTCATTTTGTAGTTAGATTAGATTTACTTTTCATGTCAAATAGAATAATAAATGTTAGAAGAGCTTCTATTTTTCATGTGCTTAATGTTATATGATGATATTTGGATGGACGCTACTTATATAATCTTGTGTGTTGCTTGGATACAGATTCTGGATTCTCACATTCCTCCGATGAAGCAACGTGTCCCCAAGTAGAGCCAGTTGTTGACCACACTTTGTCAACTACCCCATAGCAGTACACCCCCATTTTTTCAAATGGGATTCGTCATGTTCGACGTGGTCACGCCTTTCAGATTCCATCATCAGTCGACATTTTTTATAAATGATGTAAACCCATTCTGCATGTTTATGATATAAATGATCTAAATAAGACCGTCAATGTATGTAACAACCTAGGTAAGCCTAGTATGTTGGTGACGATCTCTATCCTAGGAAGTTTTTTGTCTCACTGATTTTCTTGTGTTTTTCAACAGAAGTTATCGGCAGAGTTTTCTCCTCCAGCCTCACTCCAAAGCTAGGGTGGATTTTGTCATCAGCATGCTAAGTGAGTCCTAGTGTTTTCTATCAAGTCCTTGTCAAAGTAGTTTGGGAATAATCCTAGCTATTTGGCTAGATTATTTTATTACAAGCTACTTGGTCTACTAGATCATGTTTTGAATTGCAGAATTGGGTATCTATTTGAGGGTCTATACGAATGGGTATTCCCCCTTCATGTGTCTAAATGTATTATCTTTTGTAAAGAAGGTTGGAAAAAATAATTAAAATCCCCTCTCAGTCAATTAATTAAAATTTCTGGTCAAATTAATTAAAAATCCTAAACCAGAAATTTAATTAATTCTTGGTCCTAGGTGAGTTAAAATCTTCAAAGGCAAAATTCGTTGGTCCTTAAAAAATGAATTTTTAAAGGCCCAGGCCAAGGGAATATTGAGAATTTTAAGAAATTTTGGACCTTTGGGCCTAGGTGGTTAAGTCAAAGTCAAAATTTTGGAGTAATTAACTCAAAAATAGTATTTTTGAGTTAATTAAAATGGATTTAAATCATAAATTCGTTTTTTCCTCAAAATTATAATTCCGATGGTCCAGATTAAAAAATGATCAAATATTTTCGACAGTCGAAATTATTTTGACATGGATCAACCGAACTAGCCGTTGGAGATTTTGTCCTATAAATTAGAAGTCTTGATGTGACATTTGCATCCGATCTTTGGATCGTGCACTTGTTCTTGGAAGCTCTTGTGATTCCTTTTGATGAATAAAGCATAAAGACTTTGGGGTTACAAACTTTGGTGTTCCTTTTCCAGATCTATGTGGTGATTTATTTCTAAACTCTGCTACTTTGTTTGGCATTTTTATGGTTGATGGCCTTCATGGATTAATCCGCATACAGGTATCTTGTGCAGTTTTCTGGGTTCATAAAATGACATTTTTTATTTAACGGGAAGACTAGTTATCTATTTTTCTGAAGGATCTCATGTTATTTTCTTAAATCTCTATCAGTCTAAAGTTCAAATCTAAGTATGCAGAAAAAAAAAATTTAAGGTTTGAGCGTCTGGGGAAGTCTTCAGTTGGACCAGCCGACTCTCAGATTCGTAAATCTGAAAAAGCCCATTGTTTCTAAATTCTCAAAGCTATCTTACGAATTTGTGTTTTTACAGGGTCTTCTAAAACTTGTGCCTCTCTTTAAAACTTCAAATTTCTAAAAATTGTGCTTAAATGGGTTTAAATTTGGCCATGAGGGCCTCAGATCTGTATATTAGCTTGTAAATTTGTATTTCTTCTCTAGGCTGTAAGGGTTTAATAATTTTTTTGTACATATAATTTTGGATCTGTCTGGTTTTGCAGTTTGCAGGGTTTACTCATAATTTTTTTTTAGAACTGAGCCAGATCTAACCCCCAAGGTCAAGATCTGGCCTCAAAATCACTTCTATGGGCAAATTTGGATATTATTTGATTTAAGGAGCATCTAAGATTTGAGGTTAACGAAAAAATTTTAAATTTTGCTGAGCGTTTTAGCGTGTATTGGGTTTTTTTTTTATCACTTTCCTTCGCAGCCAGCATCTCGCAGACATTTTCTTCTACAATCCATCCCTTGTCTTCGAATCTGCCTTCATCATTCCTCTGAATTTCGTTGTCCGCCTTTTTCTTCACGTTTTCCTTGTCATTGACCTGCATTCCTCATCCGACGTCCCTGTCTCCACCGCTCAGCCTTTTCCGTCGAGCTCCCTTTCCTTCTGTCGTCTAGCTCTTTCTCTTGCTACCTTCCTCTCCATCTGCATTTGTTGCTTTCCGCAGCCCTCATCCTCATCCGTCTCCCTTGTTCAACGTGCCCTTATCCTCCTTACCTGTCCGCTTTCCATTCCAGTTGTCGTCCTCCATCTCTTTGTCGTCCCTCCTCACGCTGCACTTTCCTCGCTGACCGTCGACGTCCCTCAGCCCTCCATCCTTTCTTTGTCATCCGCCGTCTAGCTTTCATCTATACCATCAAACCCTTAGCCACCACCCTCTGCCGTTGTGCCTCCCTCTCCTTCGCGTTGACTCCGACCTACAAAAACAAATCAAACGCATATTATAAAATCTAAATTCCACGTCTATGCATTTCAGAATTTTATTTTATTTTTTTATTCGGTTTCAATTTTTTTAAAGGGTTTTAGTTTTAAGTTTTAATTCGATTTAGATTTTAGTTTAGTTTGTTTAGTTTTAATTTTAAATTCTAGACTTTTAATTTAGTTTAGTTTAGTTTAACTTAGTTTTAGTTTTAATTTGTGTAGTTTTAGATTATAGCTTCAGTTTAGATTTTGATTTTTAGAGTTAGAATTTCAATTTTTTTATTTCTTTTAGATTAAAAAATATAAAAAATAAAACAAAAAATTTACTTTTAGTTTTAGCTTTTTAATGTTTAGATTATAGTCTTAGTTTAGATTTTAAATGTTAGTTTTGTTTTGATTTTTTTTAGAATCTCATTTTTGTTTTAGGATTAAAAAAATAATAAAAAATAAAAAATTCCAAAAAATTCTAAAAAATTTCTAGTCAAATGAACTTAAATTTTTTATCTAAAATTTGACTATAGAGCATTTTAAATTTCTGATTTGGGTCATTTAGAATATCATAAATTCGGAAATATTGCAATGATCTGACATTTAATTTCGATGGGACCTTCATGATAATATTTTATCTCGAATTTAAATCGTTGGTTCAAAGTTTAATATTTAGCTGTGGTTGATGATTTTGAGGTATCTTTAATTGTGGTTTTAAGTTGCTTGAGATTGGTATATATTATATAATTGTTTAAAGTTCACTTTGGAAATATTTCAAGTAATGATAAATCGCATATCTTTATCGAACATGGTTAATGCATAATTGTGAGGGTATTTCATTGAATATCATTGTGGTCATTTGTGTTTTTCATAACAGCAGTTATACATCAATTACTTGGCTTTAATTGCATAACGAGATCTTTTAACTCCATGAGGCACTAGTTTTAACATAAGTGGATTTGTGAAATCTCGTTAATCTTATCAAGTACTTTGTTATTTCACTGTGTCTCTTGAGTTGGTTGACTTGCAACCAATTCTATTTCTTCATTCCTATTAGGGTCTACCTCCCTTAGCTTGCAAGGAGACAACGTAGATAGAGAGATTGGGGATCAGGGTGACAGCCCCCGATCTGAGCGGTTGTCGCAGTGCCTAGACATTTTGTGCGACAACACAAGTCAAGCCTTCCAATTTGATCCATCAATCTACTCTTCTGATCTGCCCTAGCCTAAATTTCGGCCTCCTTGTTCTGCCCGGAAATGCAGAATTTCGGCCCTTGCAATAGAAAACACCCAAAAAAAGTGCAAGCTGGAGAGAGAGAGAGAGTCCTTCCACACATGCGAGCTAGAAAGAAAGAGAGAAGAGATGAATTCGACCTTCTTTTCGTCCTCCTTGTTCCTCTTGTCCTTCGCTTACTTACCCAAAAGATTCTTGATGAGAGAGATCGAATTACTTCCTTGAGGAGGAGGTCAAACTGTCTTTATATAGTGAACCAGCTAGGTTGAATGGGTGTGACTCTCCCTGGGCTGACTTGACTTGGAGGGAGGCTGACTTGACAAACTTGGAGCCAAAGATTTCAAATTTAAAAATTCAAAATTTCTTCTTTTAAAAGTCTGAAAGGACATGATTTAAAAATATAATTTTCTTTTGACTCTAGCATGAAGAACATGCTTTACAATAATCAATATAAACACATCAAGGGCCAAAATATACATTATGAAGACCAAACATAGTTACAAAATTCAACACTACAATGATAGTTCAAGGAAAAATCCGTCACGTAATAAAAGAAGGAAAATCAAGAAGACTAGATCTAAGAAATCTTAAGATAAGTTCTTGTATTGCTCAGACCTTCATGGGAAAGGGAAACTAACTTTTAATTCTTTAAGAATGTCAAGGTTGAAGAATTTGTGATAGCATCATTAGAATATTCCAACTCATTAGTATAGTAGTAAGAACCAGTTGTTCATACAGCAGTTTTTTTACCAAAGCCATTTAAGTGTATAACCATATAGGTCACAGTTACTTTCTGAAAGTTTTAAATTGATAGATCGACTTCAGATATTAAAATTGGAAGTATGTCGGAAAGTTTTAAATTTAAGCATCAGCTTCAGATATTAAAATTGGAAGTATGCAGGATGACGTCTCATATCCAAAAGCAAAAGATTACTAAGTGTAAGCATGCTTACGGTAAAATGAGAGAAGACCAAGTAAACATTTCCGGTGCTTCCTTTGAGCTAATAAGAGGATCTCTGGCCTCCTCAATGTTTGAATCTGCAGAACTCGCTTTGACTTGCCCCTAAAAGCATAGAAGTAATTGATCAAGAACATGAACTAGGAAACAATACAAAAAAACTTATCACTGTATATATAAAATTTAAATCAATATAGCAGATAATTTGTATGTATCAATCATAAGCACAATGTTTATAATTATCCCAAAAATTTCGGCCTGGACCAAGGATGAGGAAATCCTAAGCTAGAATTGCTAATATAGATAAAATTAATGAAATACATCTATGTGATTCCTTCATCCTTCATACATTCATTAAGCTATAACAGAAAGAACAACACATTCATTTTATCTGAACCTTCACTTTAGTCGTCATCTGCTGATGTAATATTTAATTGTCATCAATTTGGTATGTAGTTTGATGCACTTGTAATAAGTAAACAAAGAAAAAAGTAATTGGCACGTCCAACAAAGATTTTTACTGTAAATAGATGAGTATAAGGCATGTAAAAAGTAAACTCGGTGATCTCACTCATAGAGAACGTATGCCTAAGGAGGTGAAGAAGGATCATATTACTTATAGCTCCAAGCAGATTCTGGATCTAGATGAAATAAACATTTACAGTTTATATGCAAATAGGACAAGATGTCCATATAATATAATATATACTTGATTATTGAATGAATGATAATTTACAGTGAAGGTGAACCCCAACAATAATTATACTCTAAGGGGTATTTACAAAAATGTGTCCTTTAACAAAGTAAGCACTATTACTACTATTATTATTATCGTATTCATTACATTGCCGCTTCCTTCAAAACGCTTCAACCTCAAAGCATTTGATAAGAAGAATTACTTTGGATAATAAGTTAATAACATACCATTCAACATGATCAAAACCCAAATCAAGGGAGTAAGGTTGTTTGCAATCACCAACAAAGGGCTGATGACCCTTTAGGTAAATTGATAATAAATCAGGATTTCCCAATTCATTATCTGCCCAATTCTTTTGTCAACTTCTTCCACTCATTAAGAAGGCTATCTAATGATACCTATTGCCGCAAAATCTAGTGGGCGTAATGCAAAGCCCCAGTAGGCAGAACCAGACATTAGGTAAACAAGGCTTTGTTGTTCCCCATTTCTGAATGGTCCACTATGAATTGACGTCTTAAATGAATCACCTTGACTTCTTGAGGTCTTCCTGTGAAAATTCTACTACAGTGTATTGGTTTATTTCCTCCTACTTGATTTAATTAATACAAGTTATTTTCAGAAATTAGATTCAGAAAATACCGAAAATAAACACAACTACAGCGTACACATGCATATCATTTACTGAATAATTCACTCATTCAACAAAGTGACACATGGATTTTTGGACATAAGTCTCCGAAAAAACCCAAAACGGGAAAACCGGTTCAGCAGATATGAGGGTTTATTATTAAGTAGTTCTGAGTACAACAAATCTGGGTTCCAACCTTGGAAGCCCCGACAGAGAATAAAAGATATCAAATCTGCAGCTAACTTGAATATCTAGTGCCAAATATCTAACTGATCCACACCCTCAAACGGGATTTGCAGTGTGAAAATTCTCAACCAATTGCAGTGATAGATTTATTTCTCCTACTTATTATTTCAACAAGTTATTATTCAGAAATCCTCCGGCAAGTATCGAAATAAATACTACTGCAACATTCACAATTATATATGCAGAGAAATAAACAGTAGAGAACATAAGCACAAGAATCAATCACATGTACACAGTATTTTTGGACAAATGTCCCCGAAAAAACCCAATGTGGGAAAACTGGTGCAGCAGATGAGGGTTTTATTAATTCTTCATATAATGATATCTTTACAGGGAAATATTCGGCAGATAAATTCTTAACCACCTGAGATTGAATGCCCAGCTCTCTCGGACAAATTTCTGACACCCAGGACAACCCCTGCATTAGTCTGCGTGATTCTCTGCGCAATCCCAGAGCTAGACTGCGTGAATCTACGTGAGGTCTCTGCGTTGTAGCCTCAAGCTACCTTCAGTGACCCACTGCTGCTCTCCGACCCTGATCTCGATCACCCCTAACCTCCTCCTACTTCTGCAACTTCTCGCCCTGCAACTCTCCTGCTGAGATCGAATTCTACATCAGAATGGATCTCCTTCGGGTACTGAGTGTGTGCTCAGATTATCTTCCAAGTGACCCTCAAGCCTTTTTTTATAATCTTCCTGTTGGAAAACCAACGAGCTAGATTAAAAGATTAATCAATGGCTAAGATTAAACCTTGACTTGATCCATGTTTTCTAGAAGATTCACACTCTGAATTATTAATGCCCTTTAATTATTTCATTTTCCTAAGTTTGGACTTAGGGTCTCCATTAAAATAATTAATTATTTTAATAATTCTTGAACCGAGTGGAATTTCCACAAACTGTTTATGGGTTCTTTGGAATGCTGTTGTCCAAGCCTCCCTGCAAAGTTTGAGACTTGGAACACTTTCGGATGCTACAAAAATCAACATACAAGACTCAGCCTGGATATGACCCTAGAAACCCTCAGCGCTGCTTCTGAAGCCCCAGCGTTGCCCTAGAGGGACTGCGTCAGCCTTTGCATGGCTCTAGGAGGGCTTGTGTCACCCTAGGAGGGTCTACGCTGCCCCTGTGCTGCCTCTGCTTGGCTATTGTCAGCCCAGCATAGCCCTAGTTGCTTCTGTGTTGTCTCTGCACTGTCCCTGCGGCTCTGCGTGACTTTGAAGCCTCTCTGCGTTGTCCTTGAGCTGCTCCTCTTGCCTCTTGTTGTCTCTTGGCCCTGGAATCAGAACATTCCCTTGGCCAATACTACCCCTCACTGCAGGAAATTCCACTGGAAATTCTTAGCAAACCCGCCCTAAAATTCCAAATCTATTCCTCAATTCTACAAAAATGTGTCTTCAACTGACCCTCAAGCCTTTCTCTGATACTTTTTCGTTGAACCCTTCAACGGTCGAGATTAAATCACCCATCAACGACTGAGATTAAAAGACTGCTTGATCCATGTGCCTTAAGACGATTTCAGCACGTGTTAATTAATTCATTTCAAATATTTTATTTTCCTAAGTTAGACTTAGGAAATCCATTAAAAATAATTAATTATTTGAATAACTTGAACACAACATGAAATTTCTCAAATCCATTTTTGGGTCTTGTAGATCAAGCGTAGTCTAGTCCCTCCACAAAATTTGGGAGCTAGAGCACAACCAATGCTACCCCAAATACACAAAATATCAACATTTCCAGCTTTCAGTGTTGGTTGATTTGTGTAGAACCTTGACTTTGGGCTATTCTCCGCTCCTGGCATGAGACTTATGTTGATTTTTGTAGCATCTGGAAGTGTTCCAAGTCTCAAACTTTGCAGGGAGGCTTGGACAGCAGCTTTCCAAAGAACCCAGAAACCGTTTGTGGAAATTCCACTTGGTCCCTAAGTCTAAACTTTAGGAAATGAAATAATTAAAGGGTATTAATAAGTCAGAGTGTGAATCTTCTAGAAAAAAAGGATCAAGTCAAGTTTTAATCTTAGCCATTGATTAAACTTCTAATCTGAGACGTTGGTTCTCCAACGAGAAAATTATAAAAGAAGGCTTGAGGATCATTTGGAAAATAAGTCGAGCATAAAAGGAGGAGGTCGATTCTGAAGTAAGAGAATTTGATTTCAATGGGAGAGTTGCAGGGCGAAGAGTTTGCAGAAGCAGAAGGAGGATGGAGTCAGAAGTGATCGAGGTCAAGGACAGAAGGAAGCAGTGGGCCACTGGAGGCAGCTTTAGGTTGCAGCGCAGAAAACCCACGCAGTCCAGCGCTGGGACTATGCAGAGAAACACGCAAACAGGCACAGGAGCAAATAGAGGCTGATCAGGGTGTCAGAGAATTGTCCGAGGGAGCCGGGAATTCTGTCTCAGGTGTTTCAGATTTTATCTGCCAGTATATTTCCCTATAAAGATATCATTTGTTGAAGAATTGATAAAACCCTCATCTTTTGCACTAGTTTTTCCATATTGGGTTTTTCTGGAGACAATTGTCCAAAATAACTGTGTACATGTGATTGATTATTGTGCTTATGTCCTTCACTGTTCATTTCTATGCATATGTTTTTGTGAATGTTGCAGTAGTATTTATTTCGATATTTGCCAGAAGATTTATAAAAATAACTTATTGAAATAATAAGTAGTAGGAATAAACCTATCATTGCAACTATATAGTTTTCGGATTGAAAATTTCACAACTTCTCTTTGTTATCAGGCTTCTTTTCTTCCTTGACAAGTGGTTGCTCCTCATCTTTGGGATGAGGTCCCTCTTCATGTGGTTGCTCTTCATTATTAAGATGAGGCTTCTCTTCTTCGACAAGTGGCTTTTCTTCACATTTGGAGCATGAGGACTCACCAGTATATCCAAGCCCTGTCTTGATGAGTGGTGATCTCTGGCAATTGATAATGTCTTCCAAGACCTGTGAAATTCTCAATTTTTGTTTTAGTTTATCCACTTCAATTCTCAAGGTGATGATTTTTTGCTCATGATTTATTCAGTCTTCTTCCTTCTACTTCATCTCACTTCTTAAGACATCCTCGGTTCTTTTGGCTTCTTCAAGTTCCCTCTTCAGAATAGTGATTTGTTTTCCATGTTCTTTGTCCTGCTTGTTCCAATTAATTGGCTTCTCCTTTTCCTTGAGTTTGTTGAGATTTTGTGTATTTGGAGTAGCATCAGTTGTGCTCTAGCCCCCAAATTTTGTGGAGGGACTAGAGTACACTTGATTTCCAAGACCAGAAAGGGATTTGGGAAATTTCATCTAGTTTGGGAGATATTTAATTAATTAATTATTTTAACGTATTTCCTAAATCTAAACTTAGGAAAATTAAATATAATTAAATTAAACATGTGATGAAATTGTCTTAAGTCACATGGATCAAGCTTTCTTTTAATCTTAGCCATTGATTCAAGATATGATCATGGCCATTGGTTTCCCAACAAGAAAAGTATAAAGGAAAGGCTTGGGGTCATTTGTAAAGACACAGAGGCAGAGCACTGAAGCTAACTTGAGATTCTAGAGCGAGTTTGCTGAGAATTCTCAAAAGTGTTTCCGCTGCAAAGAGGGGAATTTAGACAAAGGGGATGATCTGATCCCAGTGTCTAGAATCAGCAAAAGACAGAGATCAGCTCAGAGAGGCAGCGCAGAGAAGCAGGAGAAGCAGCAGCAGAGATGGCAACAGTTGTGCAGCGCAGAGGTAGCTTCAGCGACGCAAGTGTCGCGCAATCCCTCCCAGGGCAGCATAAGTCAGCTGGAAACCCTCAGAGGTTACGCAGAGACACTTAGGGGCAGCATAAGGACTGCGTCACCCAGTCTAGGGTAACGCAACCCTTTCCAGGCCAGTGCTGAGGGACACAGAGGCTTCAAAGGCTGACGTAGAGGCTTCAGGGGCAGCGTTGGGGTTTCTAGGACCTAATTTTGGTTGAGTCCTATAAATCCCGTTTGAGGGTGTGGATCAGTCATTATTTGGCTTTAGAACAACCGGCGACATTCAGAATATTTGGATTCATGTACCAGAAGTGTATTGAATCAATCGTAATTTCAGATTGAAACTGGAATTAATGATGAATTGGGCGGATGCAGAACGATGATGGAGCGGCATTGTGAGCCAACAGCAACGTGAAGAATCGGAAGTATGCGATGGAACAGTAATGTTCTGTTGTCGAAATTGTAATTGTCGAAGTTAAATTGGAATCGAATTCTATTTCACAACATTAAATTGGAGTCAAATTAAGATGTGGTTACTGTTATAAACCTGGTTTGAGGAATAGTATTTGGTATAGAATTGGAGTGAAGGGACAGCTGAAATAAGATCGGAAATAAATGAAGCCGTGAAGAGGTTCCATATGGAGCTTAAAGAACAGTGAGGAGAGCTTAACTATCTGTAGTAAGGCATGGAGAAGGTGTAGCGGAATGAGTGTATAATAGTGAACGTTAAGAATTGAAATGGAACTATGAACCGGAATGCACAGTAAAACAAGAATGGCGCAGTGAAAGAGTTAACGCGGGACTGTGAGTCAAGACAAAGTAATGAACAGTAAGGGTGGTTTTTAAAACCAAACTGGTGGTCTCGCGTTGCTCCCAAATGGTAACCGGTTTCATTGCATTCGAATGCGACAACACTCATTGAGTGACACATTGCATCGGTGGTGTTTTAAAATTTAAAACCATTTTTATCGCGTGAATTTGAAAGGCCAAGGGGCGTGCATGTTATTTACGCGATATCCGTTCGATGATGCACAACAGAGATCTAAAGGCATTCACATCTTGAAGATGCGTGAAGGTTAAGACAAGGTAAGTTATATATGTTGTGGGCCTGTAAATATTATGTTGATATTGGGTTTGAACATTAATTGAAGTGGGGGAAGTCAAACTTTGAAACAATGAAATGAGATGTTAAGTGGGTCCAAATGTGTCGGATTTGGTGAACATATATTTGATGAGTGATGAACACATTTAAGTTTGGTTAAGTGTGAGTTGATAGAGCTAACTCTGATATATGCATTCAGATTTCTATAAAGCGAAGGCCCGAAGATTTATAAAATGGAGTTTTATTACAAAATCGAATGTTATTCGATTTCCATGAAATGGGTTTTTATCATATGGTTTTAACCATTGATTGAAAGTAAAGCTTCCGCAATAGAAGTTATAAGGTAAGTGTATTGTATGGTTTTATAACCATCAAAAATCAAGAAAGATAGCTTCCGCATTATTATTAAAATTTGCCCAGATTTGAATTTATTTGGGGCATTAATTTGAAATGCATTTTTATATGCATCTGAGAGTGAGAATGTGGGTTTAGTAGCACTTAGGCTGCTATCAGCACCACTGAGAGCGGTTGTGGACTTGGACCGCAAATATCTGAGTGTATCAACTCCAATACACTCTTGGCCCTGCTGCTACTTCTTGGAAATGTTGCTTTGGCATACTTTCCTAGTACGCATCCCCTGCAGACCTCATATTTTCTTGTATAGAGTTCTGGAACTCCTATGACAGTCTTCTTGAGAATATTCAAGGCTCCATGATGTAAGGGCCCCATCCTTCGGTGGCATAGTTCATTCAATCCCTTTCGTCCGTACTGCCGATCAGAGCCACTGGGGATTCAAGCTGAAGCTTGTAAAGTTTATGGCTCCTTACTCCAATTTGTGCCTTCTTTTTCCTGCTAGGATGTTTGACATAAACTTCATTTCCAATAAAGTATACATCATAACCCTTGTTCTGGAGCTGAGACACTGACTGTAGATTCATCCCCAACCCTGGTACATGCAGAACATTTATGGCCCGAACCTTGTTTCCAGCTTCTGTCTGAAATATTATGGTGCCTCATCCAACGGGAGTAAACTTGGCTTTGTTTCCCATTATAATCTGGAAATTCATCTGCTCTTCTTGGTAGCTCGAGAAACATTCTCGAACTCCCGTCATATGGGCAGATACTCCATTGTCAATATACCAAACACCTGGAGGGGTCATGCTTGACACACAAGCGAAATCCTCCTCTAGTCTGGATGCCAGTACAGTCATGTCATGTTCCCTCTGTTTTTCTATGTGCTCTGGAGGACTGCCTGAGTCCTTTTGACTGCGTGGACCCTTCCAAATGTCGGATATTTGGTCCATGGCAGATCCTCCCTTTTTGTCTTTAGCCTTTTGCTCTGATACCATGTGAAATTTTCAATCTGAAAATTATTGCTGCAGTAATTGATTTATTTCACCTACTTATTTGATAAGTTATTTACGGATGCTTAAGTAAATTTTAAAATAAACACAACTGCAGTTCTTCACTCTAATCAAAAGTAGAAGAACAGAAATAACACATATAGCACAATAGAAACAACCATATGAACACAGTTATTTTTGGACAATTGTCCCCGAAAAAACCGAATGCGGGAAAACCGGTGCAGCAAATGAGGGTTTGTATTTATCTTCAGTAATGAAAAGATATTTTACAGAAGTTTTGGCGAGCAAAATAAAATAGCATACACTTGATGTGAATTTTCTAGACACCCTGGAAGAATTCCCGACACACAGGATGGCCTCCTAGACCCTCTGCGTCATTCTGCATAGCCTCTCTGCGCAGTCCAGAGAGGGACTGTGTAATTCTGCGTGGAGGGCTCGATGCTGCTACTCAGCACTGCCTTCCCCTTCACCCTTCTACCTTCTACTTCTTCTTTGTCTGTTAATCTCTCTCCCTCCTTCTTCTGTCTCTACAACCCTATCTCTACAAACTCACCCACTGAAATCGAATTCTCTTCTTCAAAATCAATTTCCTTCGGGCACTGAAAATATGCCCGCCTTAATTTCCAAATGACCCTCAAGTCTCTTCTTATAGTCTTCTCGCTGATAAATCAATGGCCAAGATTTTATCTTTAATCAATAGCTCAGATTAAAAGATGACTTGATCTTCATTTTCTAGAAGATTCTCACTTTGTTTTATTAATACCCTTTAATTATTTAATTTCCTTAAGTTTAGACTTAAGGGCTGCATTAAAATAATTAATTATTTTAATAAAGCAAGATCCGAGTGGAATTTCCACAAACAATTTTTGGGTTCTCTGTATATCTGCTATCCAAGCCTCTCCACCAAATTTGAGACCTGGAACACTTCCCGATGCCATAAAATCAACAGGTATCACTGTCACACAAAATTACTATTGCGTCAACTATCAAATCCTTGCTCCAGAGCTGCCATATATCACACTGTTATACACCACTGTCACAATCAGCACTTAGTTCACTGTCCAACTAGCTGCAACTGTAGATGACAATGAAGTTCCTTACTTAACATGTCGAAGCCTTCAAGAAATTTTACTTCAAATCTAATGCAATGTGCCTCAGATCATCAAAGGAATGATAGTAAGAAGTAGAAGACATGTAACCTATGTTTTCTGTCTTAGAATAGCAGTCACATCTTTTTATGCATTGTAGTTACAGCAAGTATGGTCCAAGTCTTGAGCTATTACAAAGATCTTTGTCTATGATTAACCAGTCATTGTTCTGCTTTGGGTTAACTCTCAAGATGGGCTGTGCAATGTGCAGACTCCTAGGACTTAAATAATTGATTATGCTCCCATTTAATTGTCACTAGAGTAACAGTGTCACTTTCTGAACCCACAGTCTCCACCATCAATATTATGGTCAGAATACTGCAGTTGTTCCCCAAGTAGCTGATATTACACAGTGCCACAATACAGCTTGGATCAAAAAACATATTTTGATCATTTTCAAACCTTAGCAGGTGGTTTTCATCAATATGCATAATTCTGCTCAACTAAGTCTTGCTACCATTATCAACAAATATGTTTCATCTCAAGGAATCAAGTACATCAGTGAATGCATTATGTTGCCAAAACTTCTAAAGAACAACTTCATTCAGCACATATAGCATTCATTGACCAACTCCTAGCAGCAGTCATAAATTTCAGTCAAATCATGAGAATGCAAGGCAGTATACAACAGTGTACTCGGTACATAGTCAAGCAATTTTACAGTTGATCTTAAGACAACACCATATACACTTGAAAAAGTTTCCCACTGTAAGTCTCCCTTGGACACTTCAGTCAATGAACCTTGAGATCTCTGTTACACTTCTTCAATTCTGGATAATATTGCAGGACGGAACTTTTGAGCATAAATACACATATAGCTGACTGAACAAAATCACGTTCCATACACTTAGCTCGACAAGTATGTAGCACATTCACTTTGCTCTGTTAATACTATGCATAGCAAATGCTCCTGCAATCAGAAATTTGAGCGTACATTGTTTTGGAGCAACAAAAAAATGCACAAATGCACCCAATGTTTACTCTAGATCCATCACTTTTGCATAGGGCTTGTTTCCTTCGTTTAAAACAAATGTGCATTTATGGCATTTGAATTTCGTCTATAAGTTAGGTGGACCGATTGCATACAGAATGTACAAATTTTTTGACTTTAATCTGTGTTCAATTTCACTGCTGCGGTGTTGCCTTCCAGAACTTTCACATGGTCAACGAAATGCATTGTCATTTCACCTTTCGTAGATTTAATTCACATTAAATATACTCAATCCACCTGCAAACATACTCAACCAAAACCCTTGCCCCAAAAAAAAAATATTAAAGACCCTCCTGATGACAGAAGCTGCAATGAACAACACAGAAGAGACAATGCTCAATCTTTTCATGAGACCGCAGGCATATTTCTTCATGTTATCACAGGGCCGAAGTTATAATCACAGAGCTCCAAGAGATATTCGTTCCAATCATACCATTGTCTCCTTGTCTGAGTTTTTAAGGCCGCAGATACAATGAAAAATATTTCAACACCAGTTCAATACCCTAAGGATCATAGTACTTTAGGTTAATAAAGATATGTAATGGTCAAATTCTAGAGAAGCCGACTTCAAAATGTAGCAGCGAATCAGAATTTCAGTTAAATAATTTTTAATATGATCCGGTGATTTTGGGATTTTAATTTGATCCCATAATTTTGAGCCCACCTCCATAGAAATAGTTCTTTTTTTGGGGGATTTTAATTTGATCCCATAATTTTGGGCCATTTTCACTTATGATATATGTTGCTCCTCCTTAATTTATGATACATGCTGCCACATTATTAATTAGGTTGAGGGTTTGATTTAATTGCCAAATCATCCATTCAATCATATGATGCCACCTCATCCAAGATAATGTGCCACATCAGCAACCCATGGGGTTTTTGGACCATAGGTTGGGGCCTCAACTTCAACTAGGCATATCTCACAAACCATGAGGACTCACGGAATTCTTTACATACCAGAATTCGCTCGACGAGTAGAATCCAATGGCAAGGGTCTCCGAGAAAAACTTAGCCATCTACTGCTACAAAATTCTCAACAAGTGTGAGGTGTGTCCATCATCCAAGGAACAAAACCCTAGAGCTAGGGTTTTGTCAATTTGTATCATCTATAAACAACATCCATGACCCCAAATCATCATCATATCAAAGTGCATCATCATCAACTGCACCAGGGGATCCAAACTTGTAATATTCCAAATTAGCAGTCAGCTAATTGGAATATTAATTTTGATTAATTGTCTTTTTCCTAATGTTCAGTAGAAATAAAGTGGGTTAAGGGGACCCACAAATAAATTATGCAGCTAAGGTGATTTACTAAAGTCACTAGAGGCAAATATTGAGGCTATAGTGGGGTCCATGTGGCCACCCACTTGAATGAGGCAGCGTCGTAGTGGCAGCACAGTGGGCAGCACAGTGAGCAGCGCAGTCAAGGTGGGCCCAAGGGAACTTTGGAGGCTCAGCTTGGACAAAAGAGGATGAGAGCAGCTCATTCCCCATTCATTCATCACCTATTTTCTATTTGATTGACTTTAGCACGCTTGAGTTGTTTAGCCAAGTCTGCAAGTGTTGTTTAGCATAGAGATTTCTGAGCAAAGATCTCAACCTCTACCTCGGGGGACTTCGAGTGCTCGCTCAGGAGAGGAGTTCCATCTAGTTTCGGGAGGAGTTTTGCAGTGAAGCATTCCAGGCATACACAGTCCCTTCAAGACAGCACAGACGCCACACTAACTGCATGGGGAGTATGCAGTCCAGTTGAGGATAGGTGTTGGGAAGTAGGGAGGTAGAGCAAATTTCAACTGGAGGTTTGGAGGGGAGGTTAGCCACCTCCTACCAGGGATTTGGAGCAGGATTTTAGAGGCACTTTCCAGCATTTCAGCCAGAGAACCGATTCACCGAGCAAAGCAGCGTGCCAAGCCCAAGGGGCCATTTTCCGGTGTTGGGATTTCTAGAAACCCTTAGCGACTTTTTGTGGGTCTTGTGAGTCGAGCCCGAGGTTTTAATTTTGAAATTTTCTGAGCATAGGAGCAGGCCCAACTCACAGTTCATTTCCAGCCAGCAACAATAGTTGCAACTCTGGCAGCGCAGAGGTTCAGCCACGCAAAGCAACAGCCAGTGGTGTTTCTGTCCGAGTTTGAGCAGTATCTCAGCTTGTCTTGTGCATGCCCAGGTGCCATCTTTCCGAGCACCTTATTATACTCTTTCCCACAGAAAAATTAATAAAATGGCTCAAATGTTTTTGGCTCCATTCATGGTGTTTTAATAGCATTTCCTGTTTTGTTGTAGTTTTTAGTCTTGTGTTCTTTGTATTGTTGTTTGTTCCCAATTGGAGATATTACAATGGTATCAGAGCTCATAGACTTGGCTCAACTTGTGGAGCACACAGTCTATGACACCAGAGGATAGGCAGAACGTCACTTACCGGAGACAGAGGTATAAGATGTGGAAATTTCTGAATCTTTACACTTTATGCAGAAATTATTTACTATTAATCTGGTTAAACTCCTCCTACTTAGACAAGTTATTAATTGAATAAATTCAAGTTAAAATCAAAGAAAAACACATAACAGATCTCCACCAATCCACATCTATAACAAGTTCATGCATACATAGACAAAGTGACACAGTTATTTCTAGACAAATAGTCTACGGAAAAACCCAATGCGAGAAAATCGATCTCTGGCTGCTGGAGGGTTTTATTATTAAGAATTTTCTGACTACAACAAGCCCGAGTTCCAAATTTGGAAAACCTGACAGAGAAATAATAGATCTATAGCTCACTGGCTAATCTAGGGCCAAAATAACTGATCCACTCCCTCAAACGGGATTTACAAAACTCAGCCAATATTAGGGCCTAGAAACCCCAATGCTGCCCCTAAAGCCTCTGCGTCAGCCTCTAAAGCCCCTCTGTCCCTCAGTGCTGCTCCCGAAAGGACTGCATTACTCCAGACAGGATGACACGGGCCTTACGCTGCCCCTTAGTGTCTCTACGTAACCCTTGAGGGTTTCCTACTGAAAATCACATTGTCCTTGGAGGGACTGCGATGTCCTTACTGCTGTAGCTTCCCTGCTTCTCTGCACTGTCCTCTGAGCTGATCTTTTCCTCTTGTTTATTCTAGACCCCGAGATCAGATCATCCCCTTGGCCTAAATTCCCCTCTCTGCCGCTAAAACACTCTGAGAATTCTTAGCAAACCCGCCCTAGAATCTCAGCTTAGCTTCAGTGCTCTACCTCTGTGTGTCTTTACAAATGACTCCAAGCCTTTCCTTTATACTTTTCTCGTTGGGAAACCAATGACCAAGATTAGATCTTTAATCAATGGCTAAGATTAAAAGAAAGCTTGATCCATGTGACTTAAGACAATTTCATCACATGTTTAATTAAATTCACTTTAATTATTTAAGTTCCCTAAATTTTAACTTAAGAAATACATTAAAATAATTAATTAATTTAATATCTCCTAAACCAGATGAAATTTCCCAAATCCATTTATGGGTCTTGTAAATCAAGTGTACTCTAGTCCTTTCTCAAAATTTGGGACCTAGAGCATGGAGCAACACAGTTGTAGGCTTGTTGACTTAATCATAAAATACACAAGAGGTATTATAATAATAATATATTATATATAAAATGTATAAAAGATGATAATAAAATGTTACAATGAGGCCCTGCTTATATACCTACGCAGGTGGCCTTTCATGAATGGGCATGTCTCTTAGACATGCCCTTTCACTAACTTAATGACTACTTACATATTTAATAATTATATTTGTTATATTTGTTATGAATTATATTCATAACATTGCCCTTCTCTTCAGAAACTTTGTCCTCAAAGTTTTATGGATACTAATTTTCTTTGCTTTAATTTCTTCCCAACTTCTTCACTTTGTATTGTCATCTTGAATGTATAATTCGTCCTCATACTCCTTGTAATTAGGGCTTATCCCTTTTTCCTTAAAAGCTTTGTTCTCAAAGCTATATGCCTTCATAATTCCTTCTTCTTGTGCTTATGCAGATATAGATATAGCTTTTTTTTAATTTTTAAATTAATTAATTAAATTAATAACTTTTTTTTGTTTTTTTTTTAATATATAAATTATTTATAATTTATATAATTAAAAATTATATTAATAATTAATTTACGATTATATTTAGAATCTTATGGTAGGTATAATGTAGTCATAGTCGAACAAGTGTGAGACCTTGTCACAAACGATGTGACCCTACCATACACCCGTCCGCAAATCCTTTTACTGAAGCGTCAACGGAGCCATCGGTCAGCAATGGGTAGCGACAGGTAGCGGGGCTGTCACGATAAACAGGCTAGCTCGACGTCTGTGGAAGGCTGCCGGTGTGGACACGACTGTGCTCACCCCGGTCTGTTGTGTATTCCATAGCCGCAAGTTCAAAAACTCAACACCCAGATTACCATGAGGTTCAAGCTGGTTTGGTTCGGTTTCCTTCAATGAATCCAAGAGCAACATACATGGTGTTCTTGCTTCAGAACTGAGATCCTCTCCAAAATGACAGAGAATCAAAAGATTCCAATGACCCTAGTGAACAATTGGAATGAAAACGTATTGCTTGGTAAAAATGTGTTTTGCTTTTGTCCATTTCAAGACATTGAAGGATAGTGCCTCTTCCAGGTACATCGAAAACCATAAACAATCCAGGTAAGTACATGATTCCCGTTTGTGCTTGGGAAGTTTCTTCCATATATGCCATGCAAGAGCAGCAGTGGACACCAAAACCTGAATATGGCCATCAACAAGGAGGTCTTCTACCAACGTTCGATCTGCATGATGGGTTGCAAAGCCATATGGCAATAGGCCTCTCAAATCATTGTTTTTCACTAATTCGGTCTCTGTTTGGAGAATCTCCCGGCTAGCAAAGTGCCCAAGTGTGACATTTACAAGAGCTGCATCTCTTATAGCACGCAGAATGTTGCTTGATTTTACGTCCCTGTGATAAATTGGAGGACTTAGGGCCGAATGAAGGTAAGCTAGAGCACAGGGAGTTTCTGCGGCTATTGTTACTCTTTTACTCCATAGAAGACCTTCACCTCTTTCCCTCTATAAATGCTGACAGAGTGTGCCACTGGGCATGAATTCATAGACAAGAATGGGTTCTGGTTTCTCAAGGCAACAGCCTAATAGTCTAACCAAGTTAGGGTGATCTATTCTTGACAAAAGCCTAACTTCGTTCAGTACCTGTTCCATTCCTTGGGTATCTCTATGCCTTATCTTCTTCACTGCAACAACCAAACTTTCGCCTGGCAGCTTTCCTGCATAAATTGTTCCGAAACCTCCTGTACCCAGTTGTTCTTTATCGGAGAAGCCTTTTGTGGCTATATCCATTTCTCTGTACGTATACACTGGAATACTTAGTGGACCGCCAGGGGCAGACAACAACCATTTTGTGCTTGTCCTCGTCTTCAATGCACAATGGGACCTTTGGTAACAACGGTAAAGAAGCAAGATTCCTCCTAGCGTAGCGCATACTGCAATGATTGAGCTAATGGTGTCCATATATTTCGAAGGCGCCATTTCCATTTCAATTTCATTGCTCTCCAATGAATGACTGGTTCCCACATCAATAGCATTTTCTTCTTTTTCTTCATATTCCCAACTAGATTCAGATTTTGAGTGGTCTTCTTTTTTTGTTTCCATATACCCACTTTGATTGTCATTCATGTCACAACAGTTGTTGAGATCATTTTCATCTTCATGTGGACGTTCTTGTTTCTCAAGATAGCCTTCTTCCACATTATCTTTATCTGAATCATCCTCATCAATTTCAGCTACTTCCACAGAGCCCTGGCTAGTAGGCTCATCTTTGTTTTTAAGATCACCTTCATTCTCATAATCTGGGATTTCCATAACCTGATCTTCTTCAGAATGTAATGATTCTTCATGATTATCTTCTGAATTTTCTGAATCAGCTAAATTGTTCTATTGACTATGTTCAATATTCGGGAATATTGGTTTTTGCATTAGATTTATCTTGTCCAAAATGGCGTTCATCTTCTGCATTTCCTTTTTATGATTTTCTCTGGACTCGCTACGGATTTTCAACATTAGTCTATCTATCCGATTTGTCATGTCTTGAAGTTGTTGGATGTCGTCAGAATTTCCGGTAACCTTATCCTCAAGATTGACTAATTGTTTAGTGAATTTATCAGAATTATTGATCTTACTCTCCAAATAGAACAATTTTTTGTTGAAATCGTCCATTGTCATTGATAAAGACATCGAGCGGTAACAATTTCGAGGCACAGCATGTAACAGCTGAAGGTAACCAACAGTGGCGTAGGTGCTTCCTTCCAAGGAGAAGATCGGTCCTCTGATGAAGATGAGAGTGTGTTGTTGATAACAGTGTTCTGGTTGCGATAGGGTAATGAAACCGGAAAGCAGGTGGCAGCAGTAGTGATCACACGGATCCTGAAGAGCCACTGCTCTGATACCGAATGGAGCAACAAAGCTATAGGCTTGTTGACTTAATTGTAAAATATACAAGAGATATTATAATAATAATATATTATATATAAAATGTATAAAAGATGATGATAAAATGTTACAATGAGGCCCTGCTTATATACCTACGCAAGTGGCCTTTCATGAATGGACATGTCGCTTAGACATGCCCTTTCACTAACTTAATGACTACTTACATAATCCTTAATTGACTATTTAATAATTATACTTGTTATATTCGTTATGAATTATATTCATAACAGAGCACAATTAATGCTACCCCAAATATATAAAATCTCAACACTCCCTCTTAGCATCAAGGGTGTGCTCTAGCAATACATCACACTATGCATTACATGATTTTGGGCACTAGTTTTGGGCTGCTGATGCTTGGCCTGTTGATGCTTGGCCTGTTGCCACTCAACTCTGCACTGATGCTGCCATTCTGTACTGTTACCCATGACTCTGCCACGGCCACTACAACCTCTATACTGCAGTTCCCTCTCAATGTGTTGCATCTGTGCTGCTTATAGCACTGCCACTGCTGATCTGCTACAGTGCAACTTCAGTTGTTGAGAGTAACAACTAAATATCCTGCCCAATCTTTGACAAACAAGTCAGATGGGCTGTGTTGTCGCACAAAATGTCTAGGCACCGCGACAACGGCTCAGATCGAGGGTTGTCACCCTGATCCCCAATCTCTCTATCTAAGTTGTCTCCTTGCAAGCTAAGGGAGGTAGACCCTAATGAAAATGAAAGAGGAGAACTGGTTGGAGACCAACCAATTCAAGAGACACGGCTAGATAATCAAATAGTTAAGATTCACGAGATTTTACAAATCCGATTAGATTTGAAACTTCAAAACCAGTGCCTTATGGAGTCAAAATATCCCGTTATAAATTTAAGATCAAGTAATTGATATGTAACTGCTGCTATGAAAATCAATCAACCACAATGATATTCAATAAAACACCCTCACAATTACGCATTAACAATGTTTGATGAAGTTACGCAATTTATCATCACTTGAAATATCTCCAAAGTTGATTTAAACAATTAACTACCGATTTCAAGTAATTTAAAATCACAATCAAAGATAGCTCAATGATCACCAACCACACTAATCACCAACCATTTAAATTTGAAACAAAAATGTTATCATGAGAGTATCATCAAATTCAAATTCTAGATATTTCCAATATTTCCGAATTTATGATATTCCAAATAATTCCAATTCAAAAACCTATAGTCAAACTTAGAATGTATTCTTCAGCAAGATTTCAGATCTGAAATATAAATTGCAGCGGTAATTTAAACCATAGATCAACAAACAAACGATGTCGGCACCAATGCCCAAAATGACTAAAAATAGTAAAATTTGATAAACTTGAAGAAAAATCAATTTTTAGGGCTTGATTAAGTGAAATTTCAGATCTGAAGTTTTATTTCAGCAGTGAAACAGTGACAGATCAGCAAGATAAAACTACCCAAAATAGCTGCCAAATACTACCAAAAATAGCAAAAATATATTAGAACTTGAAATTTCAATTTTAAGGCTTTAAGAGAGTTTGATTCACTAATTTTCAGAATTGATAAGTTTATAACAGCAGTAAAATGATAATAGATCAGCAAATTGAAAATACTGAAAATGATCCCCACAATGTCTAAAAATAGTAAGTTTTGTCAAAAAACTAAAAATTCAAATTTTTTAGACCTTATTTAGGATGCATAAAAAATGTTTAGATCTGATTTTACACAGTTATGCAGAATTTCCAGCAAGCTTCAAAATCAGATCTAGGCAAATTTAAAGATGCCTAAATGGTCAAAAATTCTGAAAATGAAGATTTTGCAATTCTAAACAATTTTGACCATATAAAATGTGTTTTTAAGTCATAATTATTTGTCATTTGCTTGCTATAATAAAATCTGCAGAAAATAAGGGTTTAAAGATCAAACCCTTAGCCCAAGGCTTTGAAGATCCCACTGTTGAAAATTCTTGAAATTTTGGGATAATGTTGCCGCTTGAAAATTAGAATTTGGAGACCAAAATCCTGTAAAAATAGTCTCAAAAGCCTATATGTCCTTAAGGGTCTAAATCTAGCTCAGATCTGAAGTTTTCCTTGGCTAATTTTTTCAGATCTGTTCCTGCAAACACATATTGAGCCCAGATCTTGCCCTCCAGGGTCTAGATCTAGCTCATATCTGAAGATTTCATTGGCTGATTTTTCAGATCTGAAGATTTCCTTAGCTGATTTTTCAAATCTAATTCTGCACAAGTGAAAAAAAGAAACCCAATACCCAATATGTACAAAAATAGTGAAATTAGAATTCAAAATTATGTTACAAAACTTCGGATCTACACATGTAAATTACAGATCTATGCACAAGAGTTGCAGATCTATCAGATCTGAGGAGTATAAGTCTAACTTCACTCCAGATCTGAAAATCTAAAGCTCTTAGTAGCCAGATCTAACTTTAAATTCAAAAAAATTAGGATAATTTTTTTTATTTAGGCACAAGCTCTAGAAAGACCCTGCAAAAAATATTCCGTAAGATAATCTTAGAAATTAGGAAATAATGGAATTTTTCAGATTTATGAAATCTGAGAGTCGGCTAGTCTAATTGAAAACTTCACCAAACGCTCAAACCTTAAAAAACGATCTCTGCACACTTGGATCCAAATTTAAGATTGATAGAAATTAAAAAATAAACATGAAACCTTTCAGAAAAATAGATAACTAATCTTTCTGTTAAATCAAAATGTTATTTTAGAAACCCAGAAAACTGCACAAGATACCTTAATCTATAGAGGCCATCAACCATCAAAAGCCAATAGAAGTAGCAGAGTTTAGAGACAATATCACCACATAGATCTGGAAAAGGAACACCAAAGTTTGTAACTCCAAAGTCCTTATGCTTTATTGATCAAAAAATTACAAGAGCTTCTGAGAACAAGTGCACGATCCAAAGATCGGATCATTAAAAGACTGACAAAGATCTCTAATTTATAAGATAAAATCTCCAACGGCTCAATTGATCCATGTCAAAATAATCTCGACCGTCGAAAAGATTTAATCATCTTTTAATCTGAACCGTTGAACTTATAATTTTGAGAAAATTCGAATTTATCATTTAATTCCATTTTAATTAACTCAAAAATTTTGACTTTGACTCAACCACCAAGGCCCAAGGGTCCAAAATTTCTTGAAATTCTCAATATTCCCTTAGCCTGGGACCTTTAAAATTTATTTTTTAAGGATCCATGAACTTTGCCTTTGAATAATTTTAACTCACCTAGGACCTAAAATTAATTAAATTTCTGGCTTAGGATTTTTAATTAATTTGGCCAGAAAATTTAATTAATTGACGGAGGAGATTTAATTATTTTTTCCAACCCTCTTTACATAAGATAAATACATTTAGACACATGAAGGGGGAATACTCATTCGTATAGACCCTCAAAAAGCTATTCAATTTTGTGACTCAAAACATGATCTAGTAGACCAAGTAGCTTGTAATAAAATAATCTAGCCAATTAGCTAGGATTATTCCCAAACTACTTTTACAAAGACTCGATAGAAAACACTAGGACTCACTTAGCATCTTGATGAAAAAATCCACCCTAGCTTTGGGGTGAGGCTGGAGGAGAAAACTCTGCCGATCACTTGTGTCGAAAAACACAAGCAAATCAGTGAGACAAAAAACCTCCTAGAATAGAAATCGTCACCAGGCTTACCTAGGTTGTTACATACATGATGGTCTTACTTAGATCATTTATATCATAAACATGCAGAATGGGTTTACATTATTTATAAAACTGGCAGCTGTCGATGAAATCTGAATGGCGTGAACCTTGAACACGATGAGTCCCATTTGAAAAAAATGGGGGTGTACTGCTATGGGGTCGTTGACAAAGTGTGGTCAACATCTGGCTTTACTTGGGGACACGTTGCTTCATTGAAAGAATGTGAGAATCCAGAATCTGCATCCAAGCAACACACAAAATTACATAAGTAGCGTCCATCCAAATATCATCATATAACATTAAGCACATGAAAAATAGAAGCTCTTCTATCATTTATTATTCTACTTAACATGAAAAGTAAATCTACTCTAACTGCAAAATGAAATGCTGAAATAACAAGGTGTAAGGTTAGAGATACAATACAAAGGATGCCCTGTGGCATCAAATGTGCTCAATATAGTGCATGCTGAGCATTTGCCTGCTTTCAGGCAAGTCTGTAGGCTACTTTTCAGATGTGGCATGTCCAATCTTGCTAATTGTAGGACTCTGTCTTATCCGAATGTCAAGCTGCTCTCGGCCATCAGACAAATCAAATCGCTTACTTCTTCTTTTCTGCTTTTTTCTCTTCTTCTTAGTGGGTTGTGATGTCAGTAATGAGACCACTGCAGATTTCTTGTCCTTATCTTGAAAATGCTTGTACAAAACATCTGATGAACCTAGAGTGTGACCAATCTTATTCTGAATATACTCTGTCAATGGTGACACATAAGCTTGGTCTTTCTTAATGACCTTTGTAACCATAGTTAATTTTTCCTTAATGGGAAAAGTGACCTCCGTGTGATGAGATGGAAATTGCTTTAGCAAACTGGGAGGCCTATGATCTGTTGACAAATCTGACTTGGGTTGGAAATTCTACATGTGTGATCTTTCCATTTTTTCCAACTTATTTTGAACATTAGTCATTTGATTAGAATGCTTAACATTAACAACAGTAATTTCCTTCGCATGACTCTCTTCAATAGTCAACAAATTGTGTTGAAGAGACATCTGATTAGAATGATTAACTTCCATCATCTTTAACCTGTTTTCCATGACATTTATTTCCTGTGCATGACTTGCTTCAATGGCATTTATCCTATTTTGAAGATTGATCTGGTTAGCTTCCATGTTTTGAATCATTTTATCATTATCCGCTTTCATGGCCATGAAGAAATTTTGCATATAGTTCATCTCCTCTTCATGATTTGCTTCCACGATCGTCATTTCCTTAACATGTTTTTCTTCTAAGGCCAATAACCTACTCTGCATAGAACCAATTTCCCTGGCGTGATCCGCTATTATTTTTTCTTGATTAAGTTCCATATTCTTAATTATCTGAGCTTGATTTAGTTGTATATCCTTAACCATCTGAATCAATTTGTTAACAAGATGCTTATCGTTGTCAACACTGATTTGACAACTTGTTTCTACTTCACCACTATCATGGATTTGTGCTGTCATGGTACAAGTGGATTCATCCTGAGAATTGTCCTGGACTTTTCTGTTGATAGTTGAGTTCTCTACGAGATCACTTTCATTTCTTTGCATAGTACTGGGGGCACAAAGCAAGTCAGCTTGTTTTATATATTTATCTTTAAAAGTATTGATTATGTGTTGTAAACAATAAAAATACTCCTCAGGACAATTTCGAAACCAATCGATAACATCACCTTTTAAGGAATAGCCAAAGATACGTATCTTGACATCTTCATGATTATATTGTGAAGGACGACAATATTTATTTATTATAAAAGTGACTGTCGCTAGATGCTTTAAAGCAATGGCTGCATTACCACCTGAGAAAAAAGGCAATTTAGGAATGGCCTCTTCTGGCATGTCATGAAAGGGGTCACCCATGATGACCTGCTTAAAGGTTAAGTGGATGTTAGAGAAAGAGATCCGTGTTCAAGAATAGTCAAAAGGTCCTCAAGAAGCGAGCTTCTTAGCAAGAACTCTTGTAAGAAATGAAAGAATTGGAGTCGCCACTTGAATATGAAACTAATTCTAAAACAGAAGAAATAATCGAGAGTAGCAGATGGATATCAGGGGGGGATTCTTGTCTGGGAGTAAATAGATGAATAAGTGTAGTTGCCACCCAAACAAGAAGCCAAACGAAATGTCCAGGTGCTAAAGGTGCAAATGATGAAATGATTAGTGATATGACAAAAGATATGATGATGAAATGACGCCAGAAAATGCTATGTCGTGTGACGAGCTAATGAATGGCGAGAAAAAAATTAGAAGATTGGAAAATGTCGCTAAGACCAAGGACAGAAAAACTCTATCCCCGGCAATGACGCCAAAAAATGTTGTCGCACAAAATGTCTAGGCACCGCGACAACGGCTCAAATCGAGGGCTGTCACCCTGATCCCCAATCTCTCTATCTAAGCTGTCTCCTTGCAAGCTAAGGGAGGCAGACCCTAATGAAAATGAAAGAGGAGAACTGGTTGGAGACCAACCTATTCAGGAGACAGCTAGATAATCAAATACTTGTTAAGATTCGCGAGATTTTACAGATCCGATTAGATTTGAAACTTCAAAACCAATGCCTTATGGAGTCAAAATATCTCGTTATAAATTTAAGATCAAGTAATTGATATGTAACTGTTGTTATGAAAATCAATCAACCACAATGATATTCAATAAAACACCCTCACAATTACGCATTAACAATATTTGATGAAGATACGCAATTTATCATCACTTGAAATATTCTCAAAGTTGATTTAAACAATTAACTACCGATTTCAAGTAATTTAAAATCAAAATTAAAGATAGTTCAATGATCACCAACCACAGCTAATCACCAACCATTTAAATTTGAAACAAAAATGTGATCATGAGAGTAGCATTAAATTTAAATGCCAGATATTTCCAATATTTCCGAATTTATGATATTCCAAATAATTCCAATTCAGAAACCTAAAGTCAAACTTAGAATATATTCTTCAGCAAGATTTCAGATCTGAAATATAAATTGCAGCAGTAATTAAACCATAGATCAACAAACAAACGATGCTGGCACCAATGCCCAAAATGACTAAAAATAGTAAAATTTGATGAACTTGAAGAAAAATCAATTTTTAGAGCTTGATAAATTTTAGATCTGATATTTTTATTTCAACAGTGAAACAGTGACAGATCCGCAAGATAAAGCTGCCCAAAATAGTTGCCAAATACTTCCAAAAATAGCAAAAATATATTAAAACTTGAAAATTTCAATTTTAAGACTTTAAGAGAGTTTGATTCACTAATTTCAGAACTGATAAATTTATAACAGCAGTAAAATGATAACAGATCAGCAAATTGAAAATACTGAAAATGATCCCCACAATGTCTAAAAATAGTAAGTTTTGCCAAAAAAATGAAAATTCAAATTTTTTAGACCTTATTTAGGAAATGCATCAGAAATGTTCAAATCTGATTTTACACAGTTATGCAGAATTTTCAGCAAGCTTCAAAATCAGATCTAGATGCTCAAATTTAAATATGCTCAAATAGTCAAAAATTTTGAAAATGAAGATTTTGCAATTCTAAACAATTTTGACCATATAAAATGTGTTTTTAGGGCCTAATTATTTGTGACTTGTCTGCTATAATAAAATCTGCAAAAAATAGAGTTTAGAGATCAAACCCTTAGCCCAAAGCTTTGAAGATCCCACCGTTGAAAATTCTTGAAATTTTGGGATAATGTTGCCACTTGAAAAATTAGAAATTTGGAGACCAAAATCCTATAAAATAGCCACAAAAGCCTATACGTCCTTAAGGGTTTAGATCTAACTTACGTCCTTAAGAGTCTAGATCTAACTCGATCCGGTTTTCCTCGTCGATTTTTCGCATCTATTCCCGCAAACAAATATTGAGCCCGTGACGTTGTTTTAAAAACCGGCCGGCGGAACCGGAACGCCAAACCGGTCAAGTGACCGCCATGGCTGAAATCCGGCCAAAAACCCGCCAAACACCCACCCTTCGCCAATTTTTTAGAAAACCGGACCTAACCTAGCCGAGCACGAACCGGCCTAAGCGTATGCACAAATCCCATTTATACATACATGACATACAAACCTATTGCTTGCTTCCTAACCGGCCGGTTAGGTGCTAACTCATCCGTGGACCCACATTTTCGGCGACAGTTATGTTTTAGGGCGGATTTGGAGCTAATGGGAGGGTTCATTTAGCTACTCTTTCCCTATGTGGACCCACGCACTACGTTTAAAATGAGTTTTAGGGCCTAGGGGGAGTGGAGGTAAGGAAGCATTGACATTTTAAGTGCAGTAATATTAAATTCTTAAAGTAAAAGTGACATTTCCTTTATTTTTCATTTTCATCCTTTTACTTAAATTTTTAACATTACCATGAAATGACTAAGGATGTTTAAGAGTGGTTTCGACCTCATTCGATTTCATATGGAGAAACTAGAATTTTAGGTTTCACTCAAAATTCAGCAAACTTAATGGTTTTCAGGGTTTCATGGTTTGGGAATTTGCAATGTTTCCATTTGATTCTATCATGTGTAAGGGTATGATAATGGCATTTGATCAAGAGCATGAAGTCCTTTAAGAACCTTGATGTGCCCTTCAATCAAAGGAAAAAAACTGGTTAGGCATGCTAATCTTTTTCTACCGCATTTTAAGGTTGAGGAGATGAACCCTTCACTCAAACCAAAATCATTGGTTAGGCATGTTAAACTTTTTAAATTTCTATCATGTTATAAGGTTGAAAGCAATCCAAGTCTCAAGACTTTGAGCTAGATGATGTTTATGTATCTCTTGTTGATGATCCCATTTCTAGTAGCGATGAATCAATGATGAGTTTCATGAGAGACCATGTTGCTCAGTTGATTTGTAGTTTTGATGTCTATTTTTGCTACTACTACTACTACTACTAAAGTTGTAGAGGAGTTTTAGGAGTCCTCAAACTTTGAGCCATATTATTTATGTAGCTCATGTTGATGATCCCTCGTCTAGTAGTGGTGATGATTTTGATCATGATGAGGAGCGATCATGTTGTTGATCACTAATATGTAGTCTTGTATTATGCCAATGGCCTCATAGCTTGTAGCATTGTTTTTGGATTTTATGGGCCATTTGGAGCCTCATTGCTTATGTATTTTTCGATGATATGTATTGCGCTCGGTGCCATTTTGATATATTCACCTTTACGTGTTATATAAATGAGAAAACTTTGCATATTTTGTCTCTATTGGCTTGCAATCATGGTTGCAAATCTTAAAAATAGTTTTTTTTTTTTTAAATAATTATTTAATGTATTTTTTTTGAAACCGGTTCATTGGCATCCACCGTCCCTGCTAGACCTACCCTGCTAGAAACCCTAAGCCATTAGGCCACCGGTCCTGGCCACCGAACTCCGTTTTAAAATACTTCTGGCCCGTATCTGCCCCTCCTAGGGTTTAGATCCTGTCTCGCATTTGAAGATTTCCTTTCGGTTGATTTTTTCAGATCTGAAAATTTCCTTGGCTGATTTTTCAAATCTAATCTTACACAAGTAAAAAAAAGAAACCCAATACCCAATATGTACAAAAATAGCGAAAATCCTAAAAACCCAAATGTTAGAATTCAAAATTATGTTACAAAACTTCAGATCTACACATGTAAATTATAGATCTATACAATATATTTACAGATCTATGCACAAGAGTTGCAGATCTATTAGATCTGAGGAGTATAAGTCTGACTTTACTCCCAGATCTGAAGATCTAAGGCTCTTACTAGCCAGATCTAACTTTAAATACAAAAAAATTAAGATAAATTTTTTTATTTAGGCACAAGCTCTAGAAAGACCCTACAAAAAATATTCCGTAAGATAACCTTAGAAATTAGGAAACAATGGAGTTTTTCAGATTTATGAAATCTGAGAGTCGGCTGGTCTAACTGAAGACTTCCCAAACGCTCAAACCTTAAAAAACGATCTTTGCACATTTAGATCCGAATTTTAGATTGATAGAGATTAAAAAATAAACATGAGACATTTCAGAAAAATAGATAACTAATATTTCCGTTAAATCAAAATGCTATTTTAGAAACCCAGAAAACTGCACAAGATACTTGTATGCAGATTAATCCATAGAGGTCATCAACCATCAAAAGCCAATAGAAGTAGCAGAGTTTAGAGACAATATCACCACATAGATCTTGAAAAGGAACACCAAAATTTGTAACCCCAAAGTCTTTATGCTTTATTGATCAAAAAATTACAAGAGCTTCTGAGAACAAGTGCACGATCCAAAGATCGGATGATTGAAAGACTAACAAAGATCTCTAATTTATAAGATAAAATCTCCAACGGCTAGTTCAGTTGATCCATGTCAAAATAATCTCGACCGTCGAAAAGATTTAATCATCTTTTAATCTGGACCATCGAACTTATAATTTTGAGGAAATTCGAATTTATCATTTAATTTCATTTTAATTAACTCAAAAATTACCTCAAAATTTTGACTTTGACTCAACCATCAAGGCCCAAGGGTCCAAAATTTCTTGAAATTCTCAATATTCCCTTGGCCTGGGACCTTTAAAATTTATTTTTTAAGAATCCATGAATTTTGCCTTTGAATAATTTTAACTAACCTAGGACCTAAAATTAATTAAATTTCTGGCTTAGGATTTTAAATTAATTTGGCCACAAAAATTAATTAATTGACTGAGGGGATTTAATTATTTTTTCCAACCCTCTTTACATAAGATAAATACATTTAGACACATGAAGGGGGAATACCCATTCGTATAGATCCTCAAAAAGCTACCCAATTCTACGACTCAAAACATAATCTAGTAGACCAAGTAGATTGTAATAAAATAATCTAGCCAATTAGCTAGGACTATTCCCAAACTACTTTTACAAAGACTCTATAGAAAACACTAGGACTCACTTAACATCTTGATGACAAAATCTACCCTAGCTTTGGGGTGAGGCTGGAGGGGAAAACTCTATCGATCACTTGTGTCGAAAAACACAAGTAAATCAATGAGACAAAAAACCTCCTAGGATAGAAATCGTCACCAACATACTAGGCTTACCTAGGTTGTTACATACATAGTGGTCTTACTTAGATCATTTACACCATAAACATGCAAAATGGATTTACATCGTTCATAAAACTGTCGGTTGTCGATGGAATCTGAATGGCGCGAATACGTCAAACATGATGAATCCCATTTGAAAAAATGGGGGTGTACTACTATGGGGTCGTTGACAAAGTGTGGTCAACAGGCTGCATCCTCAGCACTGAAGCTCCATAGGCTACAAATCTGTGTTGGCATCTGAAGAATGATGCAAAGCTACAGCTCTTCCTGCGTAAACAAACACCCTCTGCACTACTGAAGTCACATCAGCCCCTTGTGCTGAAATCTTTCACGCTACTGCTGCACTGCGCTAACCCTCGGTAGCCTTCTGCGTTGTTGCAGCTCTACATTGTGTAAGCAACGTTGTTGCAGCTCTGCACTGCGTAAGTAGCTCTGCTCTGCACTGCGTAAGCAGCTCTGCTCTGCGCTGCTGAAGTCACATCAGCCTCTGCGTTGCTGTTGCTTCTACGCTGCTGTTGCCTTGCTCTGCGCTACTCTTTCCAGTCTTCAGATTTGCCTCTGCTTCTGCTTCATATGTGATCTATGCACCCACTGCTCCACTTGTCCTGCTACTATCTTAAGGCTGTTGTGGCTCACATGCGATCCAAGAGATGAGTTGCTCAAGGATCTTGCCTTACTTCTATGTAGCTCCCCTACATATCCATGTCACTCCACCTCCGTGGTTCATGAGCACTCATGGTTGCATCATCTTCCGACCCATCATTTGCCACGGTTGCTTTGGAAGAAGATGCTTCCTTGTCCTTTTTCTTCTGAGGACAATTGCTGGAAAAATGTCCCATTTCACCACATTGGAAGCACTTGATCTTTGAGAGATCCTTCTTCTTCTTTGGCTGCTTCTTTGATGCCAAGGTTGCATCTTCCTCATCCTCCTTCTTCACTTTGCATGATCCCGAGCTATACTGCTTCTCGGTGAATCTGCGGAGTTCTTCTTGACGCAGAATTGACCACAAGCTGTCCCAATCTGGAAGGTCTGCTCTGCCCAAGATATTTTGGACAAAGGTTTCCCACTCATCCGTGACTTCATTGAGGGCATTCTGCACCAGTTGCAATCAACTAATCTCTGATCAACTGCACTCTAAAGAGGAAATGCTCCATGTCTTCTCCCTTGGCCATCATGAATGACCTCATCTGTGTCTCCAACAGCGTCTTTCTTTGGACAGATTTTCCCTCATATAGGGAGATCAAAGCCTTCCACATCTCATTAGTTGTCTTCTTCTCAGCTAAGTGTGGTACAATATGGTCCTTGATTCCATCCATAATCAGTCGTTTAACATGCCCAGCAACCTCCTTATGCTTCCGAAGGAGATTAGGATCTGTTAGTGTGGCCAGAGTTTGCTCTGCATGGTCTCTAAGATTGTATGCCTCAAGGACTATCAAGATCCTTGCCTTCCAAACCGAAAAGTTTGAGAGGCCATCCAGCCTATCTTGATCACGCAGTCCATGAGGAGCCATCTGCTCAGAATGTGTCGGAACTTCCTCTTCTCTTTGCTAGAGAAATGGATCTAAGGCCCTTGGTGAAACAGGCACCTTCTGCTCCCTCTGACAACTGATTTCCCTCCTTGGAAATCTACCAAATCAACTATGATTCAGCTTTTCTTTGATCCTTTGATAAAAATGCAAGTTTCCTTTGGCTAGAAAGTCTCTGAGAAGCTTATCTCCTCCTGCTCTTTGTCACTTTTGCTAAGGCTAAAAATTTGAAAACTTCAGAAATTTAACCCCACCAATACCTTCCGAATTTCTGCAGCTTTTCTGCAGTCTTTTCTGGATCTGACAAATTCAGATTTGAATCACACTGGTTGGCTTTAAACCAATCCAGCGTTGTTTCTGCGCTGCCTCTGGACAGTAATTGCGTGGGTTTGCTAGGAGACAGCGTTAGACAGTGTTACCCTTCCCTCTACATGAATCTGCCTCTGAAAACTTCGTTGTCCCTTCAGATCTGCGTTTTTGCTGCTTTTCCAGCTGCTTCTTGCAGCTAGAACCTTCAGATTCTTGTTGGTGACCTTCCTAGATCTGCAATTGATCTGATACTATGTGGAAATTTCTGAATCTTTACACTTTATGCAGAAATTATTTACTGTTAATCTGGTTAAACTCCTCCGACTTAGACAAGTTATTAACTAAATAAATTCAAATTAAATTCGAAGCAAAACACATAACAGATCTCCACCAATCCAAATCTAGAACAAGTTCATGCACACATAGACAAAGTGACACAATTATTTATGGACAAACAGTCCCCAAAAAACCCAATGCGAGAAAACCGATCTCTGGCTGCTGGAGGATTTTATTATTTAGAATTTTCTGAATACAACAAGCTTGGGTTCCAGATCTGCAAAACCCGACAGAGAAATAATAGATCTACAGCTCATTGGCTGATCTAGGGCCAAAATAATCACTGATCCACACCCTCAAATGGGATTTACAGAACTTAGCGAATATTAGGGCCTAGAAACCCCAGCGCTACCCCTGAAGCCTCTGCATCAGCCTTTGAAGCCCCTCTGTCTCTCAGCGTTGCTCCGGAAAGGACTGTGTTACCCAAGACTAGGTGACGCAGGCCTTACGCTGCCCCTTAGGGTCTCTGCGTAACCCTTGAGGGTTTCCTACTGAAAATCACGTTGTCCTTGGAGGGACTACGTTGTCCTCGCTATTGTAGCTTCCCTGCTTCTCTGCGTTGTCCTCTAAGCTGATCTCTGCTAGACCCCGAGATCAGATCATCCCCTTGGCCTAAATTCCCCTCTCTTCAACTAAAACACTTATGAGAATTATTAGCAAACCCCCCTAGAATCTCAGCTTAGCTTTAGTGCTTTGCCTCTGTGTTGTTGAAATTTGGTTACCGGAGGACAGGTGGTTCCCTAAGGCTTTGATCTTTGCCCTAGGGAAAAATGTCCAAAAGAATTTAATTTTTCTCCTAAAGTGACTTTATAAAGTTATAAAGTCAAGTCCAATTTTAAAGTGACTTTAAGTGATAAAGTTACTAAGTCTAATTTTAAAGTGACTTTAATAAAATCAATGTGAAATTAGAAAGTGAAAAGTGACTTTTGAAATAAATGACTAAGTAGGTCTTTATTAAAGTGGGGTAAATTAAAAAATACAAAGTGAGATTTAAATGAGCATTTAATCTCAACCCTAGATCTAAAGCTATCTCATCTATTGGATTTAGGGATTCCCCAAAAGTCACTTAGGGTTAGGTTAAAGGAGGAAAAGGAGGGAAAAGGTCATTCATTTCTTTCATGCACAGATTGAGAGAGGAGGAGAGAAAGCTGAAGAGAAATTTCTGAACGAAGGGAGAGTAGCAAAAGACACAGCAAATTCGTACAGCAGGAGGGCACACTTCCCAAGGAAAAAAATCTGTACAATAACATTTATTAGCATGATTACCGAGGCAAAAAATCCGTACAACAGTTTGCATGCATTTCGAGGAAAGGACAGTGTTGTTTTCGAGGAGCAGAATCAGCGGTTAAGGGCACGGTTTTCGAGGCAAATTTTCTGGGTATGAAAATCGAGGAAGGGACTGCTGTCCTGTCCATACAGTGCTGTACAGGCAGTTTCTGGCATGTTTTTCAAGTCAGCAAGTACAGCATTTATTGCTGTAATTTTTCCTGTAATTTTTTGTTTACTGTTTGGCAAGATTTTCAAGGTGGAAGGTGGCACGAAAATCGAGATAAGTGGTTTTTAGTGTTTGTTGTAATTTTTACTGTGTATTGTTGTTCACGGTAAAAGCATTTATCAGAAATAAGAAGAAGCTTTCGAACTGGTTTTCCCCAAGAGTTGCAGGGGGTTTTCCCAAGGTCATATTGACCAAAAATCAGCGTGTCTATTTTCTGTGTGGTTGATTTATTTTCTGAGTTTTTATTTCTGCATTTCAGCACTGTGAAATTTCCAGAATTTGTGTTTTCAGAAAATATTTATTTTTCCAGCTTGTTGAATGTATGTGTTAAAATTCGACAACTAGGTCCAAAATCCATGTTGTGATGCTCAGATGAAGATACCAATATTTTTATTGAGTTCATCTTTTGGAGAGGTGTAAGATCGATCTAAAATTGATCTTAATCTGATGAGCAGAACATTTATTTTGAATTTATTTTTAATAATTTCAAATATGTGCAGGTCGGCCTTAAGGTTTTACACCCCCAGCAAATGTGTCACACACCTCAGTGATTGATATAAATAGAGTCAACGTTGGAGGACATTTCACTCATCTCATCCTCACACATCATCTCTCTTCTTCTAATTGGTTCGAGCTCCTTGGAGGTAGTTTCAATTCACACGTGGGAAAGAAGGACGAAGAGGAAGTTGCTGCAGCTAGGGTTTCCACGCAAGTTTGACCAGCGTTGACTTTGGTCAACGCATGGTCCAAAAGAGCTGATTTTTGGTGGAGACTTTGATTTTGGAAGGCCGTACATTTTAGCACAAGAACCAAGGTCAAAGGTTGACCGGCTGCGTTGACTTTTACTTGGTGTTGCTGCCGTTGTTGTTGTCGTTGTTGTTGTCGTTGTTGTCGTTGCTGTCGTCGCTGCCATTGCTGGTGCCATCGCTGCTAGTGTTGTTGTCGTTGCTGCCGTTGTTGCTGCTGTTGCTGCTGTTGCTACCGTTGTTGTTGGTGTTGCTGTCGTTGCTGTCGTTGGGGCAGCGTTGACTTTTATGGGGTTGACTCTGAGTTGACCGTGTGGTTGTTTTAAGGGTTGTTGTGACACATGCTGGGTTGGCTGACCAAGGAAACTTTGCTGGTTGAAGCATCTTGTTGACTGCCGTAACGCACCACCACATTTTTCTGTTTCTGGTTTGCCTTCTATAGATCCACTGGTATGTTCTATCAGCATTTTACTTGATTGTTTATGTGATTTTTGTGGTGAAAAGTAAAGTTGCATCAAGCATAGAACATCTACATAAATTTACATGGTATCAGAGCTGAGGTGAAAACAAGCCCTACTTTATAGCAATCACCGAAAAAGAAAATGGGTTCCACAAACTATGGCTTCAAGGAGGATGACAAGTTCACTGGGAAGGATGACTTCCATGCTTGGAAGATGATATTGGATCTTAAATTGGAAGACCAAGATGTCATGGACTATGTGCAGGGTAAAATCCAAGAACCTCCATCCAATGCTACTGCTGCTGCCAAAACAAAGTACAAGAAGGGGGAGATCAAAGCAAAGCTGATGATCAAGGAATCCATTCATAAAAGTCTAGTGGCCTACACCTCTGAGTTGGGCACATCCAAAGAGATGTATGATAAGCTGATCCAAATGTTCAAGGCCAACAATGCAAATCAAGTGCTATTCTTTAAGAATCAATTGAAGAATCTAAAGAAAGGCAGGGATGAGTCTGTCCAATCATACTTTCTGAAGCTGACCGAGATTAGGAACAATCTGCTAGCTATTGGGGAGATAATAGTTGATCGAGAAATGGTACTCACCGCACTTGGAGGGCTCCCATCCAAATGGCATGTGTTCAACACTACCATTCTCAATAATAATGTGATACCTGACTTTGATGAGGTACTGTCGAGATGCGTTCAAGAAGAGACAAGAATGAAGGAGTATGAAAATGAAGGGAATGCTGCCTACACTACTCATTCTAGAAAGAAGAACATTGGTGATCCAAAGAACAAAGGAAGAGCAGGGGCACAAGGAAAGAAGGGCAAGTGTTACACTTGTCATAGGCCAGGTCACTATGCTAGAGAATGCCCTTTCAAGAAGGATTCTCCTAATGATGACAACAACAACAACAACCGGAGGGAAGGAAATCAAAGAAACAACCGGTTCCAGGGAAAGAGGAAGGCTCCCTCGGGCGGAAATGATCAACCTTTCAAAAGGTCAAGAAATTCCAGATATGAGGAATCAAATGTTGTTGATAAAAGAAATGAATTCATTCTTGTATCTGCCCTCTCTGCTGCATCTCCACCCGACACTATGGATGTCTGGTTGATAGATAGTGGTGCCTCAAGGCACATCACTAGCTTCAAGGAAGCACTCTCTGATATGGTTGAGAAGGATACCAATCTGGAAATTATCCTTGGAGATAATGCCACATATCCCGTAAAAGGGATAGGGACTGTGGCCCTCCACTTGTCTCAAGGTCAAGTCCTCCGCTTGCAGGATGTACTCTATGTACCTAGTTTGAAGAAGAACCTTGTGTCTATATCGGCCATGAAAGACAAAGGTTTCAATGTGGCATTCACTGATGGAAAGGTGCACGTGGAAGAAGAGCTTCAAGGAAGCTATCATGTTTGGGTCTAAAATTGATACACTCTACCAGGTTGGAGGAAGTCCACTGGGAGCAATGACATGAGATGCTATCTGACAGACCAATAATGGCACTAAATATGAGACGAACGAGTTCAAGAACTTTTGCAGAGGAGCCAACATCAAGAGAGAGACCACAATGTTTGTGGGCTACAACGAAACTTCGAAGGCCTATAGATTATATGTGCCTGATCAAAGGGAAGTGGAGATATGCCACGATGTCATCTTTGACGAAGATACTTCCCTGAGGAAAGTAGTCAATCTTCCGAGATATGAGGAATATCATGAAGCAAGGCCTGGAAATCAAGAAGAACCGAAGGATGAAACAATGCCTGATGTTGAAGGACCGATGGACCCAATTGATCCACCTTCTTCACTGGGAAAGACACCATCATGGCTCAAGGACACTCTCGAGGATGCTGAGGGACATGCAGCCCAAAAGGGGGACATTCCGTGAAAGCAAGAAGCCGAGTAGATACCAAGGGTATCTAGCAGTCATGAGTACTATTGCACAGTCCGAGCTTGGATCCTTTGAAGAAGCCATAAAGCATCAAGTCTGGAAGGATGCTATGCACGAAGAGTATGAGTCCATTATGAAGAATGATGTCTGGGATGTGGTTACAAGACCACAGGACAAAGCAGTTGTCACCTCAAAATGGCTCTAAAAGATCAAGCATGGATCTGATGGAAGTGTTGGAAAATTCAAGGCAAGATTCGTTGCCCGTGGCTTCTCTCAAAAGGAAGGCATAGATTATGATGACATATTTGCACCTGTGGACCGATACAACACCATTCAATCTATTATAGCCCTTGCTGCTACGCAAGGATGGAGTCTTCATTAGATGGATGTGAAGACCGCATTTCTGCATGGTGCGATAAAGGAAGAGGTATATGTGGAGCAACCTCTGGGGTTCGAAGTCCAGGATCGGGACACCCATGTCTGCAGGTTGAAGAAAGCCCTCTATGGGCTAAAGCAAGCACCCAGAGCTTGGTACGAGAGGATAGATAGCTACTTGATGAAGCTGGGCTTCACTCGAAGTAATGTTGATCTGAACCTTTACTTCTAGGTTGTCAAAGGTAAGCCTCTCATTCTGGTGCTATATGTGGAAGACCTTTTCCTAACAGGTGCTGACCCTCTCATTCATCAGTCCAAGAGGGAGCTCGCTGCTGAGTTCGAGATGAAAGACCTAGGACTGATGCACTATTTCCTAGGCCTGGAGGTCTGGCAAAGACCTGGCAAGATTTTCCTTTCTCAAGGAAAATACATTGTGAAGCTTCTGGAAAGATTTAATATGGTGCACTGTAAGTCCGAGTCGACACCAATGGAGCTCAACTTTAAGAAGTTGAGTGGCAGCGCTGCTGGGCCCATGCTAGCAAATCCTACTGAGTATCTTCAAGTCGTAGGGGCTCTGATGTTCTTAGTGAACACCCATCCGGACGTATGTTGTGCAGTGAACACTTTGAGTCAACACATGGTTGATCATAACATTCACTGGGTTGGTGCCAAGAAACTCTTGAGATATCTCTGGGGCACGATAGACCATGGGCTGAGATACACTGCCGGGAGCATGACACTCCTTGGATATACTAATGCCGATTGGGCTGGCAGTGTGGTGGATCGCAAGAGCACATCTGGATGTTGCTTCGCACATAGATCTGCTTCGAGTAGAAAACGAAAGTCGGTAGCCTTGAGCACCACTGAGGCCAAATACATTGCAGCATGTATGGCCTGTTGTGAAGTCACTTGGTTGCGTAAGCTCTTCAGTGAGTTGTTCGAGCATGTGCTAGATGCCACCGTTATCCTTTGTGATAACCTGAGGGGGATTTGTTTGTCATAGAATCTCGTGTTTCATGAACGATCCAAGCATGTTGATGGTTGGTACCACTTTATCCAGGATATGGTACAGCGAGGCGCCATAAGACTCGATCATATAGGAACTGATGAGCAGGTTGCAGATATTCTCACAATGCCCTTGGGGAAGGTCATGTTCCTAACCTTCCGTGAGAATCTTGGAATCGTGGAACGACCCTATTTTGAGGGTCCTGTTGGACAATGAGCTCTGGGAGCTCTGGGAGGGCCTTGGGGATAGTTCCTCGGAGCTATAAGCACACACGGGGCTAGGCTTACCGAACCTTGTGGTGCTTCTACCCCACCTTTATGATATTTGAGTAGGTTCACCTCTCATGATCTGTGCCCTATATGCATCCAACCCACTGAGTTCCGGACCCATGGGAAGTACCCCTCATTTAGCCAATGAAGTGGTAAAAGCTAGAGACTAGTAGCAAACACTAATGGACGCATCAGAGATTGTCGTACTCTCTATCTAGGATGGCACGTGTCCAACCACTAGATCTAGGATCAAGTCTAGTGAGGTTTCAGACCTCCTACTGACTTCGGGTCAGATGAACCAACTTCGGGTTGGTATGTGACTCTTTGAGTCCATGTGAGGTTTCGGACCTCCAATTGACTTTGGGTCAGTGAGACTAACTTCGAGTTAGTATATATGACTCTCTTGAGTCCAAGTGAGGTTTCGGACCTGCTACTGACTTCGGGTCAGATAAACCAACTTCGAGTTGGTATGAGACTCTTTGTGGGTCCTATAGAGGTTTCAGACCTCTGGGCTGAATCTGTCAGCCGGGGATGATGTCTTTGTCACTGACTCATTACTGTTCTGAAATAAAGAGGCTGGCAAAGCAAGTTACGACGGGATGATGCACGATGTTTGATTGCACAGGTGGATAGAGTTCTCCCGGGAGTGTTAAAATTGGACAACTAGGTCCAAACTCCATGTTGTGATGCTCAGATGAAGATACCAATATTTTTATTAGGTTCCTCTTTCGGAGAGGTGTAAGATCGATCTGAAATTGATCTTAATCCGATGAGCAGAACATTTATTTTGAATTTATTTTTAATAATTTCAAATATGTGCAGGTCGGCCTTAAGATTTTACACCCCCAGCAAATGTGTTACACACCTCAGTGATTAATATAAATAGAGTCAACGTTGGAGGACATTTCACTCATCTCATCCTCACACATCATCTCTCCTCTTCTGATTGGTTCGAACTCCTTAGAGGCAGTTTCAGTTCACACGTAGGAAAGAAGAACGAAGAGGAAGTTGCGGCAGCTAGGGTTTCCACGCAAGTTTGACCAACGTTGACTTTGGTCAACACATGGTCCAAAGGAGCTGATTTTTGGTGGAGACTTCGATTTTGGAAGGCCGTACATTTTGGCACAATAACCGAGGTCAAAGGTTGACCGGCTGCATTGACTTTTACTTGGTGTTGATGTTGTTGTTGCTGCCATTGCTAAGGTTTTGCAAATGGGGTAGCAAGCTAAGTGGGCTTGATTGTGGGGAAAACTCCACAGTTAAGCGCACTTGAGCCAAAAGAGTTCTAGGATGGGTGACCTCCCGGGAAGTCCTGGTTACTGGGTGCAAGCCCTGGAAGTGATGATTGACACTATGTGATTCATTTCACTAGTTTCAATCCCACTTCTTCACCCTTGTGAGCATCACCCGATGCAATGAGTGCTAAGTGGACTATTCAAAAATCATGAGAAATTAGTCAGTTACGACAACCTCTCATGGAAATGGTCATAGGTGAATGACAATTAACACAGTTGAATCCCAAAAATGATATCTAATATGTTGACATTGTTGTCGTTGTTGTTGTCGTTGCTGCCCTTGTTGCTGCCGTTGTCGTTGCTGGTGTTGCTGCCGTTGTTGCTACCGTTGCTGTCGTTCAGGCAGCGTTGACTTTTTTGGGGTTGACTTTGAGTTGACTGTGCGACTGTTTTAAGCACTGTTGTGACACATGCTGGGTTGGCTGACCAAGGAGACTTTGCTGGTTGAAACATCTTGTTGACCGCCGTAATGCACCACCACATTTTTTTGTTTCTGGTTTGTCTTCTATAGATCCACTGGTATGTTTTATCAGCGTTTTACTTGATTGTTTATGTGACTGCTGTAGTGAAAAGTAAAATTGCATCAAGCATAGAACATCTACATAAATTTACAGTATGGCTATGGGAATGGGCATTTAACTTTATGGGAGAAATAAGGAGAAACTGAAAAACAGGGTTGGGTATTAAAATTTCTACATGGTATTAGAGCTATTTTGCTGAAAAGGCAGTTTGGGATAGCAAGAAGAAAAATTACAGCAAGCTGATTTTTCACACAGAAATCAGTACCTTTACTACAGCAGTGTTATTTTCAGCTTATTAGGAGAGCAAGCATGTCTTTGGGCTTGAAGGTGGACAATAGGTTGGATGGGCATAGTAACTACAGCGTATGGAAGGAGAGAATGCAGAGCATCTTTGAGGAGGCAGAAATCTGGGATATGTTGAAATTTGGTTACCGGAAGACAGGGGGTTCCCTAAGGCTTTGATCTTTGGCCTAGGGAAAAGTGTCCAAAAGAATTTAATTTTTCTCCTAAAGTGACTTTATAATTTTTATAAAGTCAAATCTAATTTAAAAGTGACTTTAAGTGATAAAGTTACTAAAGTCTAATTTAAAAGTGACTTTAAGTGATAAACTTACTAAAGTCTAATTTTAAAGTGACTTTAATAAAGTCAATGTAAAATTAGAAAGGAAAAGTGACTTTGGAAATAAATGACTAAGTGGGTCTTTATTAAAGTGGGGTGAATTAAAAAATAGAAAGTGAGATTAAAATGAGCATTTAATCTCAGCCCTAGATCTCAATCTATTTCAGCCATTGGATTTAGGGATTCCCCAAAAGTCACTTAGGGTTAGGTTAAAGGAGGAAAAGGAGGAAAAGGTCATTCATTCTTTCATGAGCAGATTGAGAGAGGAGGAGAAGGAGAGCTGGAGACTTTCTGAAGAGAGCTTGAGAAGGTGAAGGAGAGGCAAACCCAGAAAATCCATACAGCAGCAAGGAGGGCACGGTTTTCGAGGCAGTAAGAGGCTGCATGAATATTGAGGCAGCAAGGCCGTACAGCAGCACGAAAACTGAGACAACAGTCCGTACAACTATTTTGTGGCACATTTTTCGAGGAGAAAGGCAACACGGTTTTTGAGAAAAAGTACAGCAACAAAGGGCTCGATTTCCAAGGTTGTTGGGCACACTTTTCGAGGCAGCCAACACAGTTTTCGAGAAAGGCAGTTTGCTGTAATAAATTTCTGTTTTGAGTATTTTCCTGTTCTGGCACGTTTTCCAAGGCGAAGGCAAGCACGGAAAACCAGATAAGTCTGTAATTAATTTGCTGAAATTTTTCCTGTATATTTCACCTCTCTGTAAAAGCATTTTCCAGAAATAAGAAGGAGCTTTCAAACTGGTTTTCCCCAAGAGTTGTAGGGGGTTTTTCCAGGGTCACCTTGACCAAAAATCTCTGTGTTAAAATGTGTTGAATGGATGTTTTAAGCTTGCTGATTTTTATTTCTGCATTTTCCAGCATTCTGTAAATTTTCCAGAATTTGTGTTTTTAGAAAAAAATTATTTTTCTGTTGTTGAATGTAAGGATATGGGAAAGGGCATTTAACTAAAAGGAGAAATAAGGTGAAACTGAAAACCGGGGTGGGAAAACAAGAAATTTCTACATGGTATCGGAGCTTGAGTGCTGAAAGTGCAGTTTGGGACAGCAAGGAGAAAAATACAGCCTGCTGATTTTTCACTCAGAAAATTCCAGCAAGCTGATTTTTTCACAAACATAATTTTTATCTTTACTACAACAGTGCTATTTTTCAGTTTTAGGACAACAGGATGTCATTGGGATTGAGGGTGGAGGATAGGTTGGATGGGCATACCAATTACAGCGTTTGGAAGGAGAGAATGCAAAGTATCTTTGAGGAGGCAGAAGTCTGGGATATCATGGTTCATACCCAACAACAACCTGTTAATGTGCCTACTGATGCTGTTCAGTTGGCAGCATATAATAAAAAGAACAACAAGGGTAAGAGACTGATTCTAGACGGAATCAAAGACCATTGCATTCCTCATGTGAGAGGAAAGAGAAATGCTCATGAGATGTGGACAGCATTGTCCAATCTCTACCAAAGTACCAATGAGAACCGGAAAATGGTCCTGAAGGAGAAGCTGAAAACCATTAAGATGGGTAAGACTGATAGTGCAGTTGGATATCTCACAAAGATTACTAATGTGAGAGATAAGTTGGCAGCAATTGGAGAGGTAATTCCACCCACTGAGTTGGTGCGGATAGTAGTGAATGGTATCCCCAGTTCATGGATGAACTTTGCTGATGGAGTTTATGCACGTGAGACCCTTCCCACATGGTAGAGGTTTTGGGATGATTGCATTCAGACAGAGATCAGGAAAGGTCAGCTTGGGGCAGCCAAGCCAGTTGAGCAGGATGAGGATGTAGCACTGTTGGCAAGAGGCAAGAAAGGCAAAGGCAAGAAGCAGGCTTCCACAAGCAATGGTGGGGGCAAAGGTAAAGGTAAAGGTAAATAGGGTAACACACAGAAGGACTATTCCAAGGTGAAGTGTTGGAATTGTCAGAAGATGGGACGCTATGCAGTTGTGTGTCCGGAGAAGAAGAAGAAGAAGGGGAAGAACCAGAGCATGGCAGCATCAATAGAGGTTGAGGAATTTGCAGATCACTTTGACCGGGAGTTTGGGTTCATTGTGTGTGAGTCCTCTAGTGCAGGATAACCTGCCACAGAGGTTCAGAGGGAGCATGCATTTCCCTCGACTAGTGGAGCATCTTCGAGTATCTGGTATGTGGACAATGGGGTTTCACGTCATATGACAGGAGTCTATGAGTACTTCTCAGAGCTTTCAAAGAGTGGCACTGATATAGAGGTAGTACTCAGTGATGACAGATTTTTTAGAGTAGTCGGTGTGGGAACACTGACATTTCAGAGGGAGTCTAAACCTCCCTTGAAGGTGTCAGATGTTCTTTATGTGCTAGGGATGAGGAAGAACCTCATATCCATCTCAGCTTTGGAGGACAGAGGATATGAGATACTGTTCATGGGTGGACAGGTGTTGATGTATCCCAGGGGTGCTCCAGCTGATTCAGCTAGAGTGATAGGTGTACGCCATGCAAAGGTGTACAATTTTGCATTTTAGCCCCTTTTGGCATTGAGCAGTAGTACCGACAGTAGAGCTAGCAGTTCTGAGCTGTGTGAGATTTGGCACTGCAGGATGGGGCATATGTATCATGGAGCCTTGAGGACTTTGCGGGAGATCACTATAGGTGTGCCAGATTTCAGTACTGATCACTTTGATACTTGCAAAGGATGTGCGATGGGCAAGTTTGCCAAATCCCCTTTTCCCAACAGTGACAGCAGAGTGACTGGGATACTTGATTTGATTCATTCCGATGTGAGCGGTCGGATGTCTCATGTTTCCTTGAGTGGATATGAGTACTATGTTTTATTTATTGATGATCACTCCAAGAGGACCTGGATTTATTTCTTGAAGACCAAGAGTGAGGTCTTCAAGCGGTTTCAGGAGTTAAGAGCTCTTGTGGAGACACAGACAGGTCGGAAGATCAAGTCCCTAAGGTCGAACAATGGAGGAGAGTACACCCTTGGAGAGTTTGTTGACTATTGTGCGGAGGTAGGCATTAGGAGGGAGTTCATTGTTCCTTACAACCCCTAGCAGAATGAGGTTGCAGAGAGGAAGAATAGATCCATCGGAGGAGCTGCCAAAGCCATGTTACATGATCAGGGGTTGCCATTGTTTTTGTAGGCAGAGGCCTGCAACACTATTGTTTATTTGCAGAACAGGAGTCTGCATTGTGCCTTGGGGCATATGACTCCAGAGGAGGCTTTTTCTGGGAAGAAGCCTGATATTGGTCATCTTCGTATCTTTGGGTGCATCACATACTCCTACATACCCAAGGAGAAGAGGACCAAAATAGAGCCCACCGCAGAGAAGGGTATCTTTGTGGGCTACAGTGAGACCTCAAAGGCCTTTCGGATTTACATTCTTGCACAGAGGAAAGTTGTTGTCAGGCGGGATGTGAAGTTCGAGGAGGATAGGGCCTTCAAGAGGTCATGGGAGTTAGAGTATCTGGATCAACCAGACCCTCAGCAACAGTTGAGTCAGTCACAGGGATCAAGAGGATCCGGAGGTACATCTATGATGATGTCAGGTCCGTCAGTGAGCAATGGCTCGCAGAGTCAGAGGGGTGGTGCTTCGGGCAGCATGCAGAGAAGTCCACAGAGCAGCTCACTAGGGAGTCCACTGATGGACAGTTCATACGGTACCTCAGCATCTACAAGTTCAGGTGCAGGCAGGAGGACAAGAGACAGAAAGTCAGGAGTTCAGGCTCTTGATGATGATGAGGAGGAGGAGTTTCATTCTCCAGTGGGAGAAGTGTGCTCAGGGAAGAGGAAGCCCAAGTGGCTTCAAGACACCTTGAGAGAGGCCACATCTGTTGCTGGGCCTAAGAGGCTAGTCAGAGAGAGTAGACCACCTGAGAGGTTTTGTAGCTATATGGAAATGGCTACCAACATCCTTGACTCTGAGCCTTCTAGCTATGAGGAGGCAGCTAGCCAGCAGGTCTGGAGAGAGGCCATGCAGGAGTAGTATTCTTCTATCATGAAGAATGATGTTTGGGAGGTGGTGCCGAGGCCTGAGGGAAAATCCATGGTTACTTCCAGATGGATTTACAAGGTAAAGCATGTTGCAGATGGCAGCATTGAGAAATTCAAAGCGAGGTTTGTGGCTAGAGGGTTCTCCCAGGTAGAGGGAGTTGATTACGAGGAGACCTTCGCTCCCATGGCTCGATATACTTTGATCCGCTCCATTATATCGATAGCAGCAGAGATGGGTTGGAAGATCCACCAGATGGATGTGAAGACCACATTTCTCAATGGCTTCATACAGGAGGAGGTGTACATTAAGCAGCCACAGGGCTTTGAGGTGCATGGGAAGGAGTCCCATGTGTGCAGACTGAAGAAGGCCCTTTATGGCTTGAAGCAAGCTCCCAGAGCTTGGTACTCTAGGATAGATACATACTTGCAGGGGATGGGTTTCACAAAGAGTGAGGCAGATCTGAACCTTTAATATATTGTGATAGGTAAGGAGCCTCTCATTCTGGTGCTGTATGTGGATGACTTGTTCATTACGGGTGCAAAGAGACTCATAGAGCACTGCAAGAGAGATCTTGCGGTGGAGTTTGAGATGAAGGACATTGGCTTGATGCATTACTTTTTGGGTTTGGAGGTGTGGTAGGAGGAGGGGCATTTCTTCCTGGGGCAGGGGAAGTATATTGTGGACATCCTTGGCAGATTCCACATGGAGGATTGTAGACCCATGTCGACACCGATGATCACCAACTGGAAGAAGCTTCATGCTTCAGATTCTGAGTTGGTGGATCCCACATTGTACAGACAGCTGATTCGTTCCTTGATGTATTTGGTCAACACTAGACCAAATATTTGTTTTGCAGTCAACACGATGAATCAGTTTATGTGTGAGCCTAGGAAGGTTCACTGGGTGACTGCAAAACACATTTTGCGGTACTTGCAGGGGACAGTGGATTATGGTCTGGACTACAGGCAGGGGGATGGAGTGAGATTGGCAGGTTACACTGATTCTGATTGGGCAGGTTGTGCTTCTAATCAGAAGAGAACTTCAGGGTGTTGTTTTGGGTTGGGTTCAGAAGTGGTGTCATGGTTCAGCCGAAAGTAGCTGTCAGTAGCATTGAGTTCAGCGGAAGCAGAGTATATGGAAGCCAGTCTAGCTAGTTATGAGGCCATCTGGCTTCACAAGATGTTGTTTGGCTTATTTGGTCAACCGTTGAGACCTTCAGTGATTTACTGTGATAATCAGAGTTGCATTAAACTCACGGAGAATCCATTATTTCATGACAGGTCAAAGCATATCGAGATCAAATATCATTTCATCAGAGACTATGTTCAGAAGGGAGCTGTGAAGCTTGAGTATATTCCCATTGATGAGCAGGTTGCAGATATTCTTACCAAAGCCTTACCACGGGGCAAGCATGTCTACTTCAGAGACAAGATGGGTGTGGTGAGGAACACCTTCCTCAGTAAGAGGGAGTGTTGAAATTTGGTTACCGGAGGATAGGTGGTTCCCTAAGGCTTTGATATTTATCCTAGGGAAAAGTGCCCAAAAAGAATTTAATTTTTCTCCTAAAGTGACTTTATAAAGTTATAAAGTCAAATCTAATTTAAAAGTGACTTTAAGTGATAAAGTTACTAAAGTCTAATTTTAAAGTGACTTTAATAAATTCAATGTAAAATTAGAAAGGAAAAGTGACTTTGGAAATAAATGACTAAGTGGGTCTTTATTAAAGTGGGGTGAATTAAAAAATAGAAAGTGAGATTTAAATGTGCATTTAATCTCAGCCTTAGATCTCAATCTATTTCAGCCATTGGATTTAGGGATTCCCCAAAAGTCACTTAGGGTTAGGTTAAACGAGGAAAAGGAGGAAAAGGTCATTCATTCTTTCATGAGCAGATTGAGAGAGGAGGAGAAGGAGAGCTGGAGACTTTTTTCTGAAAGGAGCTTGAGAAGGTGAAGGAGAGGCAAACACAGCAAATCCGTACAGCAGCAAGGAGGGCACGGTTTTCGAGGCAGTAAGAGGCTGCATGAATATCGAGGCAGCAAGGCCGTACAGCAGCACGAAAGCTGAGATAGCAGTCCGTACAGCAATCCGTACAGCTATTTTGTGGCACGTTTTTTTAGGAGAAAGGCAACACGGTTTTTGAGGAAAAGTACAGCAACAAAGGGCTCAATTTCCAAGGTTGTTGGGCACACTTTTCAAGGCAGCCAACGCAGTTTTCGAGAAAGGTAGTTTGCTGTAATAAATTTCTGTTTTGAGTATTTTGCTGTTCTGGCACGTTTTCCAAGGTGGAGGCAAGCACGGAAAACCAGATAAGTCTATAATTAATTTGCTGGAATTTTTCCTGTATATTTCACCTCTCTGTAAAAGCATTTTCCAGAAATAAGAAGCTTTCAAACTGGTTTTCCCCAAGAGTTGTAGGGGGTTTTTCCAGGGTCACCTTGACCAAAAATATCTGTGTTAAAATGTGTGAATGACTGTTTTAAGTTCGCTGATTTTTATTTCTGCATTTTCCAGCATTCTGTAAATTTTCCAGAATTTGTGTTTTCAGCGAAAATTTATTTTCCAGTTTGTTGAATGTAAGGATATGGAAAAGGGCATTTAACTATTTGGAGAATAAGGTGAAACTGAAAACTGGGGTGGGAAAGAGGAAATTTCTACAACACTGATGTGGCAAATGGCTTCCCATGCACAGAGAAATTTCAGTCCTATAAGAAGGAAGAACCCACTAATATGTATGTGAAAAAGAGCTTGGGGTTGGCCTCGGGATGAACTAATGTTGAAATTATGGGCTGAAACACGTGCCCTAAGTGCAGAAGATTAGGGTCTTTACAGTTTGAAAACAATTCACCAGCAACCATATGTGGAAAACTGTGCTAAGCAGTTTGGCAATAGCCTGAAATGCAAGAAATCAGAAAAAAATTCCTCCAAGCAGTAAGAAAATCAGTCACATGCATGTGATGTGTCTCTCTCATAACACAGCAGAAGATGGAACTGCCAAAAATCCTCTGGAAAAAAATGCTCTATGCACACAAAATTGATCAGCTGAAACCCTAGCTTTGCTGAGCAGATTTAGGACATGCCAGCAGAAAAAGGAAAAATGCTATGGAGAGGCTAAAACAAGGCCAAAATATGTGTGTTAAAAATTTGGCTGAAAATCGGGCTGAAAAATGAACTCTGAGCAGAATTTGCCCCTGCAACAGTGTCACAGTTCCGAAATTCCATGGACTTTTCAGGGAGGAGAACATAGAAATGATTCATTTTTACTTGTTCCAACTCATAGAAACAATTAAAAAGACTGAAAAATTTATGCCCTATAACATATCTATGAAGAATCTAGGATAACAATTTTCTGTAGCAGCTCAAAGACAGCAAACCTTTGTTCAAGATGAAATCCTGGATCCGAAAGAAACTGTAGAAAAGAAACAGCTCTGTGACAAACTGAGAGACACAAAATCCCTTACCTGAAATGTACCGTAATTTAACTCAGATTGAAATCCTCCTTTTCTCATAACAGATTTCGGGAACAATTCTTCATGTTGTCCTCTGTGGATGGGCAAAAATAATTTGAACTCAGCAGTGAACTTGAAAGTAAGTGGTCAGGGATGGCGAGACTCAGTCGCGTAGCTATGATACCATGTTGAAGTTTAGAAGTTGCTACAGCCATTGAGAAATTAGAGTTTCCACAGTATGATCACATGAACATCCCAAGAACACAAGATATGGAAGCTATCCTCCATGCACACTTAAATTAATATGATAATTCACATGATACACACAAATATTGTAAAGCCTCCAATACATGGGAGTGGGGTTTAAAACTTTAGATTAGCTACCCCAAAACCCATAAAATGTGGGACCACAACCCTAACTAATAACCACTATGTGGGATATAACTGCTCACTAAGGGTGAGTCATAAATGATGTTAAGGGTCATTAGGGCCACAAGTCAAGATTATCCAGCATATCTTCGACATCCCCCTTAAGCCTGATTTAGGGACACAAATAAGGAAAGTTGTCTCTTTGCTGCTACAGGATTGGTGCTCAACCTTGATACTTTGAGAGAGACTGCTACTGAAATGGGCTCTAGGGGACCCAATAAGATATTACTCTCAGAATGCCACTTCCAGTCTAACTGCATGTAAAAGCTATAGGCTACAGCAGGTAGCTTGTAAAGCAGGTACTGTTGCTGTTATAGTCATAGCTTGCAGGCATTACACATGACGAAGGCCGTCAGTTATATTGCATGATAGCAGCAGCGTAGTTGTGCTGCCATAGGAGCTGATCTGTAGTTTGTATTTTGTACCTTATCTGATGATTACTTGTATTTTGAATGCAGCATGTGCTGCTTAGAAGAGAGTACTATTTTTATTCATGTCAGAATACTTTTACTGTCTGTGTGTTGGACTGTACTTGATGACAACATTTTGCTTGCATCACTTTAGGTATAGAATAGGCATGCCTTCTGCACTGTCCCATTGCTGTTCCAGCATCCTTGTATAGACCAGTGCTGTTAAATGGTGTCATTTCCTTCTTTTCTGAAGGCTGTGGCATGAACGAACTCTGAAGTTAGTGCCAGTTTATATCCTCCTATATATGTACTTCGGAGTATTGCTGTGAGCTTTGTTTCGAGCAGCTAGGGCAAGCTTCCTCTACAATGTCAGAACCAATAAACATTACTAGATAGTTGACAGGCTACAGCAGTACAGGGCCCTACTTTTTCATGCATGTTATTTTGTAACCTATTTGAGAATGATGCACATAGACATCATGCATGAATTTTCAGGCATGTTGTAGCTTTTGAGTTGGTTTATCCTATCCACAGTATCCTTAATGCTGTGCAGCATGCACAGTACTGGCCGGAATTCCAAATAACACCAACAGGTTTGAACTTCACAATAGTCAAATATGTAATGAATTTCCGAAAGATTGTCAATCTAACTTTTTGATGCTGAGAGGCTGCTGCCAGTGAAATTAGGGAGTCTGCATCATGAGCAAATGTTAATGGTTTCTTGTCTAGAAAGTGTGTGTATTTTAAAACAGGTCCACAATCAGCAGATACAGGGAAAAATACCGACTTTGTTGGCTTTTATTCCAAAGAAATCTTTGAAAGTACAATCAAATGCTCTTTTGTTTATATGGCTGGCTTCTGAAAAAAAATTACAATCAGCTTGATAATATATATCATATATAAGAGAAGCTTAAATGCAAACTCTGTTAAATGAGCAGTGATAATTCTATGTAATTTTGAATGCAGGCTGAAAGCCTTTCAATGGCAAGCACTAATCTTATCAGCACAACTGAGGAATGGAAAGGCTTAAGGGTAAGTTCTCACTTGTTTCACATTTCTATTGTGGATGGCATGTGAACATTGCTGTCAGGAATCGGTAATTATGTTACTTTGCATTTCAGCTCAGTGTTCTTATTAGAAAATTTGGCTCTGTTATTCAGGAACATGTTGCAGATGTTGATAAGACACATTTGAGAAATCTACTGAAGGATGAAGCTCGCTGTGAATCAATGACAGTGTATGGCTTAGTTATTTTTGAGATATAGTATTGTTCTTCTCTAGTAGTGACAGTTTTTCATCTTTTATTGTCTTTTCATTACTTATTTCTATATTTCTGTTATTTTGGTGTGAGGTTTTCTTGGATATGTGGTAGTCCAAATTGTTTTTAATCAATTAATGTTTTATGCATGTTTTAAATCTCTAGAGAATTTGACGGAATTATATTGGACTATTCTCGGCAAAGGATAACTCAAGAGACTGTGAAGAAGCTTTTTAAGCTAGCAGAGGTTGAACGTGAATTTTTTTTCTCTGATTTGGAAGTTGTTTGTATGAGAATTTACGAATTTTTAGACCCAGAACTTGCTGGGTGCAAGATTTTTAAAATGGAAGTCTGATGATATCGATCTATTTTCAAAATTAGGTGGCGCATCTGAAGGAGAAGATTGACAAAATGTACAATGGAGACCATGTACGAATGATTCTCTACATATAAAGATGTGTAAAGATTTCAAGATTCTATTGTGTTGTAAAGTTTGGCATATTCTGTAAATTTGAAATATTATTGTGCTGAAATAAATTCAAACCAAGATGTATGGGGCATTCCCAAGGGTATCTATTGCTTGAGAGCTGATTGCGCCGAGAGGTTCTCTTCAGCCCAGTATGGAAGAGATGTTTTAATCCTGTCCTGCTATATGAAAATTTTTATTTGGTTAAATTACATTAAAAAAAAAAAAAAAAAAAAAAAAACAACAACAACAACAACAACAACAACATTAATAATTAAAATAAAACTGAGGCAAAATAGTCAAATTTACCATTGACGGTTTTTGGGCTCCAAGCGCTGAGAGGGATCAAATATTTTGAGGTGCAAATCTCTTTTAGAGTGAAAAGAGATCCCTCTCAGCACTTGGTAGATTTGGAGTTAAGATGGATCTCGGCTAGTGTTAGTTGAATAATGATGCTTTGGCTTGAATCTTTACCATGCATTTATTCTCTCTTCCATGTAACCACATAAGGAAAACCCCTAGAGACTTCAACATGGTTGATAGGTGGTAACCACGGTAAACTGCCAGTGTAGACTATGGTACATTTAACCCAGCAGGGACATCTAGTATTAACATATCACAAAGGTAGCTGCCCTGGGGACTTGTCCTGGAGACCTCTTATTTGCAATTCACAACACTCAACCACTCGAGCTAACCCACTGGGCTTTAAGTTTAGAGGACATGGGGGTGGACTTTGGTCAACTTATGTGTGCATGTGTCATGAGACCATTTAATATAATCTGTGTGCAACCATACATTTGATTATTATCTCAAGGTGTTCCCATCGCTCCAGGAAAAGCCCTCACAGGAATTGAATCTTGCCCATTGGTAATAAGATCTTTACCATTCATTAGTGGTGCATGCTATACAGTTATTAAGTTTTGGCTTGAGACTCGATATTTTGACTGTTAGAAGAATGGTTTGCAAGAATGTATGTTGTGATTACTCACACTAGAAATCAGTAATCACGTTGTAAAAGAGTTTACAGAATTAGGAAATGTGTTATTGAATGTTTTGACCCAAATGGATCTGTTGAAGGTTATATCTTTTCTCAAAACAGAGGAAAGACAAGCTAGCTCACTTCCCTTATTGACATTCAACACCTATTCTAATTTCTTTTGAGTGGGTCAAGAGCAAGTTTATCGAAAATTAGGAGTATTGTATTTGAGATTATAATATATATATATATATATATATATATATATATATTTTTTTTTTTTCTATTTAAATTCTAAATATTGTCATCTTTATTTTGGAACTATGGCAGATAAATGTCACAGAGAATCGTTCTGTGCTTCATATTGCTCTAAGGGCTGCCAGGGATACAATCATCAATTGTGATGGGAAGAATGTAGTTGACGATGTCTGGCAAGTTCTCGATAAGATCGGTGAATTTTCTGAAAGGGTTCGGACTGGTGCTTGGGTAAGGATAGTGCAATTTATTACCACATATCATTTTAGTGGGAAAGTTTTCGCAGTGACATAATTTCAGTTTGTTACCTACTTTTTAAATAAAAAGGAAATTGGCAGGTAGGTGCAACAGGGAAGTCGCTTAAAGATGTTGTGGCAGTAGGCATTGGTGGCAGCTTTCTGGGTCCACTTTTTGTGCACAGTGCTCTTCAAACAGGTTAGAGTAAGACACAAATGGTGTTTTCTCTTCTTACTTTCGTTGATTGGTAGTTGTTGTTCGTTTTCCTGTTAAACGAGATTCTATTCAAATTTCAGAGAGATTGTATTTGATATTTTCATTCACTTTTCTATTTCAACAACTATGGTATTAAGTTCATGGTAGAAAGTACATAATCCACTATGGAAATATTTGCAGATCCCGAGGCAGCTCAATGTGCAAATGGGCGTCAACTGCGATTGTGAGTGTGTAGATAAATATCAATTTATTTTCTTCTTTTACATGCTAATGTTCCTATATACACTTCCCTGTGCACATTCTCATGACTTAAGCTCGTATCCCATATTCAGTTTTTAAAATCCATGTTGGTTAATACATAACTGAGCACCATGTTACTAAAGGGAACATGATCAACTTTGAGATTTGTGAATGTAGTATCATACAATCAAGGATTATGTTGAACATATATTATATTCAGTGCACTCAAAAGGTCATGAAATCTACATCCTACCAAGACAAGTTTCATGATATTTCCCTCGTGGAGGTTAGTTCCCTTTGCAAAATCTGAGATTGATAGTCAAATGAACCTAGAAACTTTTGGAGTTGGCCCAAAATTCAGGTGCTCTTGAAACTCATTTCTTGTTTGTGAAGTTGCTCTTGTAGGCTTGTAGCTTATAGGCCCAATTGTGGGCTTCTGGTATCGACTTTGTAATGCACCATAAACTAGATATTCCTGATAACTTGATTAAAATTAAACCCTGGTCAATCTATCTATATCTATTATTTATGCAAGGAACTGTGTCCTTACCCTACAATCTGCATTCTTTTTGTCATCTGTTATGTGAGTGTACTTTGGAAAAACATTCACTTCTAAAACAATTTTCGAAGTGATAAAATGGTTTCCTTTTCCTTGAAGTTATGATACCAGAAATTCCACCCTGAGGTGCTGGAAAGACGTTCTGGAAATGTTTCCTTCTACGAAATACCTCTGAACATGGCTGGAAATGCTTGAGTGTCAATTCAGATTTTTTAAATGCATCAGGCATTTCAACTTTTTCAGCCGGCATATAGGCAGTTTCAGTTGGCATCTCAGTCTCTCAAATGGAAAAGAAACATTGTAAAAAGAATGCTAACACTAATGTCTTACAAAAGTTGTAAATATTAGGCTTGGTCCTTTCTTAATGATATCTCTTTTTTTGGCTTTATTTTCAAATTTGAAATTAATGAATGGCACTGACACTTTGAATTTTTTATGTCTCCAAGTTTCTTTTCACAGATATACATGTAGATAAATGTCTTTTGGATTAATCACATCGTTAGGATTAGGTCGACGTTTCGAACCATCTAATGTGGTTCATCCTTAGGACAAGGTGAAGAAGGAAACCGATCTCATTGAATAAATAGTAGGGATGGTACATTGCCCGGAATTAGCTGCTGAAACTAGCCGTTATTTGACTAGTTAGTTAAAAAGATATAATGTTAACAGTTTTTAAGATTTTTAAGAAAGATGATAAAGAATAATTTAAATTTTTTATAATTATATAAATGAATAAATTCAAGTTATTATAATAAGAAAGGGGGGGTGGGGGGGAAGGGGGTAAATGTTAAAATTTTTAGGATTTAAATTTTAAGTATTTAAGAATAATATTAGAAAGGTTAATATTAAATGAATAAAATAGTAATTTTTTATTTTTTAATTTTTAATTTTTATAATATTAATACTAGCCTAGCTAGCCATTAGAAAGTTAGTTAGTAAAGGATTAAAATTAAGTAATAAATTAATTAGTTTAAATTTTACTAATTAAATATAATACGAAATAGGGAGGGGGAAAATTTTAAATGAATAAAATAAATAAATAAAATTAATAAATTATTTAGGTAAAAATAAAAATAAATTAATTAATTAATCCATTGAATATATATTTATATATATGAATACATAAAAATAAATAAATTAATTAATTAAACGTATATATATAAATAATAAAACTAAATACATAAATATATATAAATATATTAAAAAAAAAGCTACGTAGCGAGAGCCGGGGTCCAACTCTTACTTAATTTCCAACTATCATCGCAGTTGAGATTCTTAGCATGTCATTCAATCTCGATCGCTTCCTTTAATTTCCTATGGTGGAAGTGATCTACTTTGGCAACGACTTTGGAGTCCTTAATACAAACATGGTGACAAGGTTTTTCCACATCCTCAGCAAGAGCTGAGGTACGGGACTGATTGTGTTTAATATCCGCAGCATGTTCTCGGATTCTCTGCCTGATGGATCGACCTGTTTCGCCAATATAGGGAGTTCCACATGAACAAGGAATCATGTAAACCCTTTTCATGTCCTTAGGGTCGATACGGTTCTTAACAGACCCAAGAGAATTTCTAATAGTGCAGAGAGGTTTGAAAGAAGCAGAGATATTATTTCTTCTAAGGACATGGGCAATCTTGTCCGTTGTCCCTTGGATAAACGGGAGATGGACCTTGGAAATAGGATCCACTCGATTAGACTTTCCACTTAATCGCTTATATGCATTTCAAAAAACCTTAAGACCTTGAGATCCATCTTAACCATTATTTTCAAAAACGTCTAGAAGATTGGACTTCTCTGATTCCAAGGAACTGTCGTCAGAGATTCTAAGAGCACAAGTCGCAAGAGTACATAGGACACCAAATTTTTGAACAAGAAAATGATGGGATGCAGCATGAAGGTACTGTTCCGTGTGAGTCTTCTTGCGAAAAAATCGATGAGAAATGGAACCATCCTCATTCCTAGAGAGAAGGATATCAAGGAAAGGAAGGCAACCATCAACCTCCACTTCCATTGTGAACTTGATGGAATCAGAAAGCGAATTTAGGTGCCCAAGGAACATATCTAATTTCTCTCGACCATGGGGCCAAATGACATAGTTATCATTCATGAACCTATTCCACTTCCTAGGGTGGAATTTAGTTGAGGCCAGGGCCTTTGATTCAAAATCCTCCATAAATAAGTTAGCAACTATGGGGGAAAGAGGGGAGCCCATCGCAACACCATAGGTTTGTTCATAAAACTCACCTTGAAAACTGAAGAAAGTCGAGGTAAGGCAGAGGCTAACAATTTAGAGGTGTCCTCATCAGAGATCCGTTTAATGACATCAACGGCTTCTTGGATGGGGATTTTGGTGAATAAGGACACAACATCAAAGCTAACTAATATTAATAGCTATAATAAAAATGTAATTAACCTTTCTAGTTTATCTTTTGATTCTTTTGTTTTTAGTCTCTTAATACAGGGCTTAATTTTGCCCTTGCCCCGAAGAAGATCCCCGCTGATGACATTATTTGTAACATCGAATATGGCATCAGGGATCTCCCTGATAATGTTAGGGAGACCGTTAGGCAGGATTGCTCTATTATTCTTAGTAAAGCTAAGCCTCCCAAAAGAAACTTGAGTAAGCCTGAGTTTCTCGCCCTAAAAAACCCTAAGGGACAACCTTGACATTGTCATCCTTAAGGCAGACAAGGGTGGGGCCATAGTCATTATGGATAAATTTGACTATGTTAGCAAGATGGTTGACCATCTATCCAATAGTGGTAGTTATGTTAAGCTTAAAAAGAATCCCCTTAAATCGGTTTGTAAGGATGTTGCCCTTGCCATTAAGTTAGATTCTTCTCTTAATCCTTTCTCTAGGAAGCTTATTGAGAGCAATCCCCTTTCCCCCCGGATCTATGGTCTCCCCAAGATTCATAAGCCGAGGGCCCCATTAAGACCTATTGTTAACACAATAGGTGGTCCCTCTTATCATCTCGCCAAATTCTTAGCCCAGAAGCTTAAACCCTTATATGTCAAATTGATTCCTTTGTGAAAGACTTAGCTTCCTTTATCAAGGAGTGGAAGAACATCAAGCTGTAGCCTGCTGAGCTTTTAGTTAGCTTTGATGTTGTGTTCTTATTCACCAAAATTCCCATCCAGGAAGCCGTTGATGTCATTAAACCGATCTCTGATGAGGACACATCTAAATTGGTTAGCCTCTGCTTCACCTCGACTTTCTTCAGTTTTCAAGGTGAGTTTTATGAGCAAACCTGTGGCGTTGCGATGGGCTCCCTTCATTCCCCCATAGTTGCTAACTTATTTATGAAGGATTTTGAATCAAAGGCCCTGGCCTCGGCTAAATTCTGCCCTAGGAAGTGGAATAGGTTCATGGATGATACCTGTGTCATCTGACCCCATGGTCGAGAGAAATTAGATTTGTTCCTTGGGCACTTAAATTCACTTTTTGATTCCATCAAGTTCACGATGGAAGTGGAGGTTGATGGCTGCCTTTCTTTTCTTGATATCCTTCTCTCTAGGAATGAGGATGGTTCCATTTCTCACCGATTTTTTCAAAAGAAGACTCACACGGAACAATACCTTCATGCTGCATCCCATCATTTTCCTACTCAGAAATTTGGTGTCCTATGTACTTTTGCGACTCGTGCTCTTAGAATTGTTGAAATTTGGTTACCGGAGGACAGGTGGTTCCCTAAGGCTTTGATCTTTGGCCTAGGGAAAAGTGTCCAAAAGAATTTAATTTTTCTCCTAAAGTGACTATAAGTTATAAAGTCAAATCGAATTTAAAAGTGACTTTAAGTGATAAAGTTACTAAGTCTAATTTTAAAGTGACTTAATAAAGTCAATGTGAAATTAGAAAGTGAAAAGTTACTTTGGAAATAAATGATTAAAAAGGTCTTTATTAAAGTGGGGTGAATTAAAAAAATAAAAAGTGAGATTTAAATGAGCATTTAATCTCAGCCCTAGATCTAAAGTTATCTCAGCCACTGGATTTAGGGATTCCCCAAAAGTCACTTAAGGTTAGGTTAGAGGAGGAAAAGGAGAGAAAAGATTTTTTAGTCTTTCATGAGCAGATTGAGAGAGGAGGAGAGAAAGCTAAAGAGAAATTTTTGAGTTGAGGGAGAGCAACAAAAGCTACACAGAAAATCCGTACAGCAGGAGGGCACATTTTCCAAGGCAACATTTTCGTACATCATTTATTTGCACATTTAGCAAGACAAAATCGATACAGCAAGGTTGCACGCATTTCAAGGCAAGGTACAATGCAGATTTCAAGGAGCGGTTTTCAGCAGTCAAGGGCACAAATTTCGAGGTTGTTTCAGGGCTTGGAAATTGAGGAGAGGATGTTGTACAACTTCGTACAGAATTCGTACAGTCTGTACAGGCAGATTCTAGCACATTTTTCGAGGCTGCAAGTACAACATTTAAATGCTGTAATTTTTTTGCTAAATTTCTGTTTACTATTGGCACAATTTTCAAGGTTGGAGGTTGACTCTGAAATCGAGATAAGTAGGTTTTTTATTGGTTGTAATTTTTACTGTGTTTTACTGTTCACTGTAAAAGCATATTCAAAAATAAAGAGAAGCTTTTGAACTGGTTTTCCCCAAGCATTGTAGGGGGTTTTTCCAGGGTCATCTTGACCAAAAATCAGCGTGTCAAAATTCTGTGTGTCGCTGATTTATTTTTCTGAGTTTTTATTTCTGCATTTCAACACTGTGAAATTTCCAGAATTTGTGTTTTTAGAAAATAATTATTTTTCTAGCTTGTTGAATGTATGGCTATGGGAATGGACATTTAACTTAATGGGAGAAATAAGGAGAAACTGAAAACTTGGGGTTGGGTCACAAAATTTCTACATGGTATCAGAGCTATTCTGTTGAAAAGTGCAGTTTGGGACAACAAGAAGAAAAATTACAGCAAACTAATTTTACACACAGAAATCATAACCTTTACTACTGCAGTGTCATTTTTAGTTTATTAGGACAGCAAGCATTTCTTTGGGCTTGAGGGTGGAGGATAGGTTGGATGGGCATAGCAACTACAACGTATGGAAGGAAAAAATGCAGAGCATCTTTGAGGAGGCAGAAGTCTGGGGTATAATGGTGCATACCCAACAACGCTCTGTTAATGTGCCTACTGACCCTGTTTAGTTGGCAGAGTTTAATAAGAAGAATAACAAGAGAAAAAGACTGATTCTGGATAGTATTAAAGACCATTGCATTTCTCATGTGAGAGGAAAGATACTTGAATATGAGATGTGGACAGCCTTGACCAATCTCTACCAAAGTACCAATGAGAACAGAAAAATGGTCCTAAGAGAGAAGTTGAAGGCCATTAAGATGGCAAAGATTGATAGTGGTACTGCATACCTCACAAAGATCACAAATGTGAGAGATGAGTTGGCAGCAGTTGGAGAGGTTGTTCCACCCACTGAGTTGGTGCGGATTGCAGTGAATGGCCTTCCCAATTCATGGCTGAACTTTGCTGATGGGATTGTTGCACATGAGAACCTTCCCACTTGGGAGAGGTTCTGGGATGATTGCATACAAACTGAAATCAGAAAGAACTAGCTTGGGGCAGCCAAACCAATTGAGTAGGATGAGGATGTAGCACTGTTAGCAGGTGGCAAGAAAGGCAAGGGAAAGAAGCAAGCTTCCACAAGTGGTGGTGGGGGCAAAGGCAAAGGTAAAGGTAAGCAGCTGAACAAGGAGAAGGACTATTCCAAGGTGAAGTGTTGGAATTGTCAGAAGATGGGACACTATGCAGTTGTGTGTCCGGAGAAGAAGAAGAAGGGGAAGAACAAGACCATGGCAGCATCAACAGAGATAGAGGACTCTTTGGAGAGCTTTGACCGAGAGTTTGGGTTCATTGCTTGTGAGTCCACTAGTGCAGGATCACCTACCACAGAGGGTGAGAGGGAGTGTGCATTTCCCTCCACTAGCGGAGCATCTTCAAGTATCTGGTATGTTGACAGTGGGGCTTCACGTCATATGACAGGAGTCCATGAGTACTTCTCAGAGCTTTTAGAGAGTGGCACTGATATAGAGGTAGTACTCGGAGATGACAACGTTGTTAGAGCAGTTGGTGTGGGGACATTGACATTTGATAGGTTACCCAAACCTCCCTTGAAGGTGTCAGATGTTCTATATGTGCCAGGGATGAGGAAGAACCTTATATTCGTCTCAGCATTGGAGGACAAAGGGTATGAGGTATTGTTCAGTAGAGGACATGTGCTTATATATCCCAGGGGCGCTCCAGATGAGTCAACTAGAGTGATTGGTGTATGCCATGCAAAGGTGTACAAGTTTGCATTTCAGCCCCTTTTGGCATTGAGCAGTAGTACCGGAGCCACAGCTAGCAGTTCAGCGCTGTGTGAGATTTGCCATCGCAGGATGGGGCACATGTATCATGGAGCCTTGAGGACATTGCGGGAGATCACTACAGGTGTGCCATGTTTTAGTACTGATCACCTAGATACATGCAGAGGATGTGCGATGGGCAAGTTTGCCAAATCCCCTTTTCCTAGCAGTGACAGCAGATCGACTGGGATACTTGATTTGATTCATACCAATGTGAGCGGTTGGATGTCTCATGTTTCCTTGAGTGGATATGAGTACTATGTTTTATTCATTGATGATCACTCCAAGAAGACTTGGATTTATTTATTGAAGACCAAGAGTTAGGTCTTCAAGCGATTTCAGGAGTTCAGAGCTCTTGTGGAGACTCAGACAGGTCGGAAGATCAAGTCCTTGAGGTCAGACAATGGAGGGGAGTACACCCTTGGTGAGTTTGTTGATTATTGTGCGGAGGCAGGCATTAGGAGGGAGTTCACAGTTCCTTACAACCCCCAGCAGAACGGGGTTGCGGAGAGGAAGAACAGATCCATCGGAGGGGCTGCCAAAGCCATGCTACATGATCAGGGGTTACCATTAATTTTGTGGGCAGAGGCCTGCAACAGTACTGTTTATTTGCAAAACAGGAGTTCGCATCATGCCTTGGGGCATGTGACTTCGGAGGAGGCTTTTTCTAGGAAGAAGCCTGATGTTGGTCATCTTTGTATCTTTGGGTGTTTTGCATACTCCTATGTACCCAAGGAGCATAGGACCGAGCTAGAGCCCACCGCAGAGAAGGGTATCCTTGTGGGCTACAGTGAGACCTCGAAAGCCTTTCGGATTTATATTCCTGCACGGAGGAGAGTTGTTGTTAATCAAGATGTGTAGTTCGAGGAGGACCGGGCTTTCAAGAGGTCACGAGAGTTAGAGTATCTGGATCAGCCAGACCCTTAGGAGCAGCTGAATCAGTCACAGGGATCTAGGGGGCAGGGATCAGAAGGTACATCGATTACGGTGTCAGGTCCATCAGTGAGCAGTGGCTCTCAGAGTCAGAGGGGTGGTGCTTCGGGCAGCATGCAGAGCAGTCCGCAGAGCAGTTCACTAGGTAGTCCACTGATGGACAGTTCACACGGTACTTCAGCATCTACAAGTTCAAGTTCAGGCAGGAGGACAACAGACATATATTCAGGAGTTCAGGCTCTTGATCAGGAGGAGGAGTTTCATTCTCCAGTGGGAGAAGTGTGCTCAGGGAAGAGGAAGCCCAAGTGGCTTCAGGATACCTTGAGAGAGGCCACATCTATTGCTGGGCCAAAGAGAGCGGTCAGAGAGAGCAGATCACTTGATAGGTTCTGTAGTTATATGGCAATGGTTGACAACATCATTGACTCTGAGCCTTCTAGCTATGAGGAGGCTGCTAGCTAGCAGGTTTGGAGAGAGGCCATGCAGTAGGAGTATTCTTCTATCATGAAGAATGATGTTTGGGAGGTGGTGCCGAGGCCTGAGGGCAAATCCGTGGTTACTTCCAGATGGCTTTACAAGGTAAAGCATATTGTAGATGGCAGCATTGAGAGATTCAAGGTAAGGCTTGTGGCTAGAGGGTTCTCCTAGGTAGAGGGAGTAGATTATGAGGAGACCTTCGCTCCCATGGCTCGATATACTTCGATTCGCTCCATTATATCGATAGTTGTAGAGATGGGTTGGAAGATACACTAGATGGATGTGAAGACCACATTTCTCAATGGCTTCATAAAGGAGGAGGTGTACATTGAGCAGCCACAGGGCTTTGAGGTGCATGGGAAGGAGTCCCATGTGTGCAGACTGAAGAAGACCCTTTATGACCTGAAGCAAGCTCCTAGAGCTTGGTACTCCAGGATTGATACGTACTTGCAGGAGATGGGTTTCACAAAGAGTGATGCAGATCCGAACCTATACTTTATTGTGATAGGTGAGGAGCCTCTCATTCTGGTGCTATATGTGGATGACTTGGTCATTATGGGTGCAGAGAGACTCATAGAGAGCTGCAAGAGAGATCTTGCGTTGGAGTTCGAGATGAAGGACATTGGCTTGATGCATTACTTTTTGGGTTTGGAGGTATGGCAGGAGGAGGGGCATTTCTTCCTGGGACAGGGGAAGTATATTGTGGACATCCTTGGTAGATTCCACATGGAGGATTGTAGACCCATGTTGACACCTATGATCAGCAACTGGAAGAAGCTTCATGCTTCAGATTCCGAGTTGGTGAATCCCACATTGTATAGATAGCTGATTGGTTCCTTGATGTATTTGGTCAACACTAGACCAGATATATGTTTTGCAGTCAACACGATGAGCCAGTTCATGTGTGAGCCCAAGTGGGTGCACTGGGTTAATGCAAAACACATTTTGCAGTACTTGCAGGGGACAGTGGAGTATGGTCTAGATTATAGGCAGGGAGATGGAGTGAGATTGGCAGGTTACATTGATTCTGATTGGGCAGGTTGTGCTTCTAATAGGAAGAGCACTTCAGGGTGCTGTTTTGGGTTGGGTTTGGCAATGGTGTCATGGTTCAGCTGAAAGCAGCAGTCAGTAGCATTGAGTTCAGCGGAAGCAGAGTACATGGCAGCCAATCTAGCTAGTTGTGAGGCCATATGGATTTGCAAGATGTTGTTTGGCTTATTTGGTCAGCCGTTGAGACCTTCAGTGATATACTGTGATAATCAGAGTTGCATTAAACTCACGGAGAATCCAATATTTCATGACAGGTCAAAGCATATCGGGATCAAATATCATTTCATCAGAGACTATGTTCAGAAGGGAGTTGTGAAGCTTGAGTATATTCCCACTGATGAGCAGGTTGCAAATATTCTTACCAAAGCCTTACCACGGGGCAAGCATGTCTACTTCAGAGACAAGATGGGTGTGGTGAGAAACACCTTCCTCGGTAAGAGGGAGTGTTAAAATTTGGTTATCGGAGGACAGGTGGTTCCCTAAGGCTTTGATCTTTGGCCTAGGGAAAAATGTCCAAAAGAATTTAATTTTTCTCTTTAAGTGACTTTATAAGTTATAAAGTCAAATCTAATTTAAAAGTGACTTTAAGTGATAAAGTTACTAAGTCTAATTTTAAAGTGACTTTAATAAAGTCGATGTGAAAGTAGAAAGTGAAAAGTGACTTTGGAAATAAATGATTAAGACGGTCTTTATTAAAGTGGGGTGAATTAAAAAATAGAAAGTGAGATTTAAATGAGCATTTAATCTCAGCCCTAGATCTAAAGCTATCTCAGCCATTGGATTTAGGGATTCCCCAAAAGTCACTTAGGGTTAGGTTAAAGGAGGAAAAGGAGAGAAAAGGTTTTTCAGTCTTTCATGAGCAGATTGAGAGGAAAGAAAGCTAAAGAGAAATTTCTGAGCAGAGGGAGAGCAGCAAAAGCTACGCAGAAAATCTGTACAGCAGGAGGGCACATTTCCCAGGGCAGCATTTCCGTACAGCAACATTTATTGGCACGTTTACCAAGACAGAAAATCTGTACAACAAGGTTGCACGCATTTCGAGGCAAGGTACATTGCATATTTCGAGGAGCAGTTTTCAGCAGTCAAGGGCATAGATTTCGAGGCTGTTTCAGGGCTCGGAAATCAAGGAGAGGCTGTTGTACAATTTCGTACATAATCCGTACAGTCAGTATAGGAAGATTCTGGCACATTTTTCGAGGTTGCAAGTACAACATTTAATGCTGTAATTTTTCTGTTAAATTTCTGTTTGTTGTTGGCACAATTTTCAAGGTTGGAGGTTGACTCGGAAATCGAGATAAGTGGGTTTTGTATTTGTTGTAATTTTTACTGTGATTTACTGTTCACTGTAAAAGCATATTCAAAAATAAAGAGAAGCTTTCGAACTGGTTTTCTGTGTTTTCGAATGTGTGTTTTCAGAAAATAATTATTTTTCCAGCTTGTTGAATGTATGACTATGGGAATGGGCATTTAACTTAATGGGAGAAATAAGGAGAAACTGAAAACCTGGGGTTGGGTCACAAAATTTTTACAAGAATCTCTGACGACAACTCCTTGGAATCAGAGAAGTCCCATCTTCTAGACGTTTTTGAAAATAATGGTTACGGTAGATCTCAAGGTCTTAAGGCTTTTCGAAATGCATATAAGCGATTAAGTGGAAAGTCTAATCGAGTGGATCCTATTTCCAAGGTCCATCTCTCGTTTATCCAAGGGACAACGGACAAGATTGCCCATGTCCTTAGAAGAAATAATATCTCTGCTTCTTTCAAACCTCTTTGCACTATTAGAAATTCTCTTGGGTCTGTTAAGGACCCTATCGACCCTAAGGACATGAAAGGGGTTTACATGATTCCTTGTTCATGTGGAACTCCCTATATTGGCGAAACAGGTCGATCCATTAGGTAGAGAATCTGAGAACATGCTGCAGATATTAAACACAATCAGTCCCGTACCTCAGTTCTTGCTGAGCATGTGGAAAAATCCTATCACCTTGTTTGTATTGAGGACTCCAAAGTCGTTGCCAAAGTAGATCACTTCCACCATAGGAAATTAAGGGAGGCGATTGAAATTGAACGACATGCTAAGAATCTCAACCGTGATGATGGTTGGAAATTAAGTAAGAGTTGGACCTTGGCTCTCGCTAGGTAGCTCTTTTTTTTTTTTAATATATTTATATATATTTATGTATTTACTTATATATATATACGTTTAATTAATTAATTAATTAATTTTTATGTATTCATTTATATTTTATATTTTATATTTATATATTCAATTGATTAATTAATTAATTAATTTATATTTTTACCTAATTAATTTATTAATTTTATTCATTCAAAATTTCCCCCCCTCCCTATTTCGTATTATATTTAATTAATAAAATTTAAACTAATTAATTTATTGCTTAATTTTAATCCTTTACTAACTTTCTAACTGCTAGCTAGGCTAGTATTAATATATATATATATATATATATATATATATATTTACTATTTTATTCATTTTATATTAACCTTTCTAATATAATTTCTTAAATACTTAAAATTTAAATCCTAAAATTTTTAACATTTACCCCCCTCCTCCCTTTCTTATTATAATAACTTGAATTTATTCATTTATATAACTATAAAAATTTTAAATTATTTTTTATTATCTTTTCTTAAAAATCTTAAAAACTGTTAATATTATATCTTTTTAACTAACTATCAAATAACAGCTAGTTTCAGCAGCTAATTCTAGGCAATGTCGTATCGCTAGTATTTATTCAATGAGGTCGGTTTCTTTCTTCACCTTGTCCTGAGGATGAACCACATTAGATGGTTCGAAACGTCAACCTAATCCTAATGATGTGATTAATCCGAAAGACATTTATCTACATTATGGATCACAAAAGTCTTAGATATAACAGATATACATGTATTTTTTTTTCAAGGGAAATCATCCTCTCTCAGCCTGAGGGTGAGAATGACGGTCAATGCAACGATATTCATAGGCACGTAGCTATTACAACAATATTTATCGTCATCATGTCACTCGCAGGGGATTGAACCGATAACAACCATTCTGCCCAACCACCCAAGATAACCCCAATTGACTTCACAGATATATATATGTATGTGTGTATGTATTTGACATATTGTAGCCATATTTTATCCCAATATTCTAAAAAATTGTCATATCTGTTTCAGACACTGCATCTGTATCTGTGCAACTTAGCCCTTAAGTGCACTTTTTTTATTGATAAAAAGACACATACGAAGTAATTGAGGAACACTCAGAAGTGAATTTTTATTGACTAGAAACTTATAGGAAGTATACAATAAAAACATTAGGAAGAATTGTTTAAAGTTCAATTTTCTCCTTGTAATTGGATGTGTAGGCTATAAGCTATCAGGATTCAGGATATCTAGTCTCCAACTGTGACTATCATTGACTATACATTTGTGTGCATGAAAGGGATAGAGAATTGTATGCACATATGTTCATTACTTGGATTTTCCACATTGTCCATTGGTGCAATTTTTTTTGTTTAAGGATTGTTGGCAACTGTGTGGACAGAATTAAGGTGCTCTATAGCTCAAGTGGGGGGATGTGTTTATGGACGCACACATGTCTATAATGCTTGGACAAAAAAAAAAATAGCTGATCTAAAACAAGAGAACACATGATTACAGTAAATACAACAGCCAACATGAAAAAAATAAAAATAAAGAAATACTAGCATGGATCCATCTCAAACCTAAAAAGACTATTTAGAAACATCCAGGTTGGCTTTTTGGTCTGTCTTGGTGCATAATAGATTTGGGGTTAAGATGTTGAGAAAAAGGGTACGAAGGAGATGTTTCCAAGTGCTTTTTGCATTTGGCCCAGGAAAAACACACAAGACACCTTTTTAGTGGGTGACTTTATGAGTTATTAAAGTCATGTGACTTTTAGTCACTTTATAAAGTTCAAAAATTACTTAGTACTCATAATATTAAAGTTATTTTATGTTTGTAAAGTGACTTTATGAGAAAAAGTACATGGCACAGCTTAAAGTTATAAAATGACTAGGGAGGGTCATTAATGAAGGGGGCTTTGTGGAAAAAATCGGGATAAAATCGGGATTTTTTCAAAAAATCCCGATTTTTTCAGGACGCCGATTAAATCGGCCGATTTTTTCACGATTTTTTAAATGTTGAAAAAATCCCGATAAAATCGTTTAAATCCCGATTTAAACCCGATTCGTTCCAAAAAATCGTGAACATGACTATAAAAGCTGGAAAAATCGATTTTTATGTGTCGTTTTGTTTTGTAACTTGTTTGTCTGCCCGCCCGCGCGCGTTTAACACTGGAGCAGTCGTTTTGGTCGGTCGACAGTCCACGAAGAGGGTTTCAAGCAATTTTCAAGTTATTCAGCGCTGAACTTTGAAGATTCGACTCATTCGAGTTGCAGATTGGGTGCCCACTGCCGCCAGCCTCCAGGTAAGTTAACTGTTAAATAATAAAAAGTCTGAAGTTTGAACTATCAAATGTTTCCAAAGTAACAAAGACGTCAAATTTCTCTGCAACGAATGTATGCAAAAAAAGTTTGTATTTTCCTTAATGATTGTCCACGGATTTTTATATCATTCCATGAATGGTTTTAGGTTATTATTTGAAAAAACATTTGCGGCTAATAAAAACTGGCCGCCTTTGCATTTCCCGAAGATTTTGCATTTGCAATTAAAGTTTAAAGTTTAAACTGGCCGCTGATGCCTTGGCCCTTGAGGCTTGCCGCTTGAATATGTTGGGCTGTCACAGCAGTGAGCACTGAGCACACAGTGCAGGCCGTGGGGTTTTTAAATTTTTAATGTTATGATTTTTTATTTTTTATATTTTTATTTTTATTTATTTAAATTTTATTTATATGTTTTATTACATTTTATTTAATTCAATGTATTTTTTATTTATTTGGTTCTAAATTGTAAATATTTACAGTATTTAAATTTTATTTATATGTTTTATTACATTTTATTTAATTCAATGTATTTTCTATTTATTTGGTTCTAAATTATAAATATTTACAGTATTGTTATTTAAATTTTAAAATTTTACATTACCATATTTTTGTTTTTTAAGAATCATGTTTATAACTTTATAATATATATTATAGTGGAGCAAATTTTTCTAAAGAAATGTTGTATCTGTTTAATTATTAATATCTTGGTCACAATGATGTTGATAACATGTGTAGGACAATGTGTCACATCTCTAAGTTTTTAACTTTCAACTGCAAACTAAAAAATTAAAATGGATGATCTTTGAGAGCCTGGGAAATCACAATAGCTTTAGTGCCCAGTT
>CM076581.1:1382448869-1382533373 GCA_034641835.2 Pinus albicaulis
GAGATATTGTTCAGGGGAGGACAGGTGTTGATATATCCCAGGGGCGCTCCAGCTGATTCAGTTAGAGTGATAGGTGTACGCCATGAAAAGGTGTACAAGTTTGCATTTCATCCCCTTTTGGCATTGAGCAGTAGTACCGACAGCAGAGCTAGTAGTTCTGAGCTGTGTGAGATTTGGCACCGCAAGATGGGGCATATGTATCATGGAGCCTTGAGGACTTTGCGGGAGATCACTACAGGTGTGCCAGATTTCAATACTGATAACTTTGATACTTGCAGAGGATGTGCGATGGGCAAGTTTGCCAAATCCCCTTTCCCCAGCAGTGACAACAGAGCGACTAGGATACTTGATTTGATTCATTCTGATGTGAGCGGTCGGATGTCTCATGTTTCCTTGAGAGGATATGAGTACTATGTTTTATTCATTGATGATCACTCCAGGAGGACTTGAATTTATTTCTTGAAGACCAAGAGTGAGGTCTTCAAGCGGTTTCAGCAGTTCAGAGCTCTTGTAGAGACACAGACAGGTCGGAAGATCAAGTCCCTGAGGTCGGACAATGGAGGAGAGTACACCCTTGGAGAGTTTGTTGACTATTATGCGGAGGCAGGCATTAGGAGGGAGTTCACTGTTCCTTACAACCCCCAGCAAAACGGGGTTGCGGAGAGGAAGAATAGATCCATCAGAGGAGCTGCCAAAGCCATGTTACATGATCAGGGGTTGCCATTATTTTTGTGGGTAGAGGCCTGCAACACTGCTGTTTATTTGTAGAACAGGAGTCCGCATCGTGCCTTGGGGACATGACTCCAGAGGAGGATTTTTCTGGGAAGAAGCCTGATATTGTTCATCTTCATATCTTTGGGTGTATTACATACTCCTACATACCCAAGGAGAAGAGGACCAAGCTAGAGCCCACCGCAGAGAAGGGTATCTTTGTGGGCTACAGTGAGACCTCAAAAGCCTTTTAAATTTACATTCCTGCACAGAGGAAAGTTGTTGTCAGGCGGGATGTGAAGTTCGAGGAGGATAGGGCCTTTAGGAGGTCACGGGAGTTAGAGTATCTGGATCAGCCAGACCCTCAACAGCAGCTGAGTCAGTCATAGGGATCCAGTGGGCAGGGATCAGGAGGATCCGGAGGTACATCTATGACGATGTCAGGTCCGTCAGTGAGCAGTGGCTCACAAAGTTAGAGGGATGGTGCTTTGGGTAGCATGCAGAGTAGTCCATAGAGCAGTTCACTAGGGAGTCCACTGATGGACAGTCCACACAGTACTTCAACATCTACAGGTTCAGGTGCAGGCAGGAGGACAGTAGATAGACAGTCAGGAGTTCAGGCTCTTGATGATGATGAGGAGGAGGAGTTTCATTCTCCAATGGGAGAATTATGCTCAGGGAAGAGGAAGCCCAAGTGGCTTTAGGACACCTTGAGAGAGGCCACATCTGTTGCTGGGCCTAAGAGGCCAGTCAGAGAGAGCAGACCACCTGAGAGGTTTTGTAGCTATATGGCAATGGCTACCAACATCCTTGACTCTAAGCCTTCTAGCTATGAGGAGGCAGCTAGCCAGCAGGTCTGGAGAGAGGCCATGTAGGAGGAGTATTCTTCTATCATGAAGAATGATGTTTGGGAGGTGGTGCCGAGGCCTGAGGGCAAATCCGTGGTTACTTCCAGATGGCTTTACAAGGTAAAGCATGTTGCAGATGGCAGCATTGAGAAATTCAAAGCGAGGTTTGTGGCTATAGGGTTCTCCCAGGTAGAGGGAGTTGATTATGAGGAGACCTTCGCTCCCGTGGCTCGATATACTTCGATCTGCTCCATTATATCGATAGCAGCAGAGATGGGTTGGAAGATCCACGAGATGGATGTGAAGACCGCATTTCTTAATGGCTTCATACAGGAGGAGGTGTACATTGAGCAGCCACAGGGCTTTGAGGTGCATGGGAAGGAGTCCCATGTGTGCAAACTGAAGAAGGCCCTTTATGGCTTGAAGCAAGCTCCCAGAGCTTGGTACTCCAGGATAGATACATACTTGCAGGGGATGGGTTTCACAAAGAGTGAGGCAGATTCGAACCTTTACTATATTGTGATAGGTGAGGAGCCTCTCATTCTGGTGTTGTATGTCGATGACTTAGTCATTATAGGTGCAAAGAGACTCATAGAGCACTACAAGAGAGATCTTGCAGCGGAGTTTGAGATGAAGGACATCGGCTTGATGCATTACTTTTTGGGTTTGGAGGTGTGGCAGGAGGAGGGGCATTTCTTCCTGGGGCAGAGGAAGTATATTGTGGATATCCTTGGCAGATTCCACATGGAGGATTGTAAACCCATGTCAACACCGATGATCACCAACTGGAAGAAGCTTCATGCTTCGGATTCCGAGTTGGTGGATCCCACATTGTACAGACAGCTGATTGGTTCCTTGATGTATTTGGTCAACACTAGGCCAGATATTTGTTTTGCAGTCAATATGATGAGTCAGTTTATGTGTGAGCCTAGGAAGGTTCACTGGGTGGCTGCAAAACACATTTTGCGGTACTTGCAGGGGACAGTGGATTATGGTCTGGACTACAGGCAGGGGGATGGAGTGAGATTGGCAGGTTACACTGATTCTGATTGGGCAGGTTGTGCTTCTGATAGGAAGAGCACTTCAAGGTGTTTTTTTAGGTTGGGTTCGGCAATGGTGTCATGGTTCTGCTAAAAGCAGCAGTTAGTAGCATTGATTTTAGCGGAAGCAGAGTAAATGGTAGCCAATATAGCTAGTTGTGAGGCCATCTGGCTTCCCAAGATGTTGTTTAGCTTATTTGGTCAACTGTTGAGACCTTCGCTGATTTACTATGGTAATCAGAGTTGCATTAAACTCACAGAGAATCCAGTATTTCATGACAGGTCAAAGCATATCGGGATCAAATATCACTTCATCAGAGACTATGTTCAGAAAGGAGCTGTGAAGCTTGAGTATATTCCCACTAATGAGCAGGTTGCAAATATTCTTACCAAAGCCTTACCACGGGGCAAGCATGTCTACTTCAGAGACAAGATGGGTGTGGTGAGGAACACCTTCCTCGGTAAGAGGGAGTGTTGAAATTTGGTTACCGGAGGACAGGTGGTTCCTTAAGGCTTTGATCTTTGGCCTAGGGAAAAGTGTCCAAAAGAATTTAATTTTTCTCCTAAAATGACTTTATAATTTTTATAAAGTCAAATCTAATTTAAAAGTGACTTTAAGTGATAAAGTTACTAAAGTCTAATTTAAAAGTGACTTTAAGTGATAAAGTTACTAAAGTTTAATTTTAAAATGACTTTAATAAAGTCAATGTAAAATTAGAAAGGAAAAGTGACTTTGGAAATAAATGACTAAGTGGGTCTTTATTAAAGTGGGGTGAATTAAAAAATAGAAAGTGAGATTTAAATGAGCATTTAATCTCAGCCCTAGATCTCAATCTGTCTCAGCCATTGGATTTAGGAATTCCCCAAAAGTCACTTAGGGTTAGGTTAAAGGACGAAAAGGAGGGAAAAGGTCATTCATTTCTTTCATGAGCAAATTGAGAAAGGAGGAGAAGGAGAGCTGGAGACTTTTTTCTGAAGAGAGCTTGAGAAGGTGAAGGAGAGGCAAACTAAGCAAATCCGTACACCAGCAAGGAGGGCACGGTTTTCGAGGCAGCAAGAGGCTGCATGAATATCGAGACAGCAAGGCCGTACAGCAGCACGAAAATCGAGACAGCAATCCGCACAATTGTTTTGTGGCACGTTTTTCGAGGAGAAAGGCAGCACGGTTTTTGAGGAAAAGTACAGCAACAAAGGGCTCGATTTCCAAGGTTGTTGGGCACATTTTTCAAGGCAACCAGCACAGTTTTCGAGAAAGGCAGTTTGCTGTAATAAATTTTTGTTTTGAGTATTTTACTGTTCTGGCACGTTTTCCAAGGCAGAGGCAAGCACGGAAAACCAGATGAGTCTGTAATTAGTTTGTTGGAATTTTTTCTATATATTTCACCTCTCTGTAAAAGCATTTTCCAGAAATAAGAAAGAGCTTTCAAACTGGTTTTCCCCAAGAGTTGTAGGGGGTTTTTCCGGGGTCACCTTGACCAAAAATATCTGTGTTAAAATGTGTGAATCATTGTTTTAAGCTTGCTGATTTTTATTTCTGCATTTTCCAGCATTCTGTAAATTTTCCAGAATTTGTGTTTTCAGCAAAAATTTATTTTCCAGTTTGTTGAATGTAAGGATATGGGAAAGGGCATTTAACTATTTGGAGAAATAAGGTGAAACTGAAAACCGAGGTGGGAAAACAGGAAATTTCTACAGGATATCATGGTGCATACCCCGCAGAACCCTGTTAATGTGCCTGCTGACCCTAATGAGTTGGCAGCATTTAATAAAAAGAATAACAAGGGTAAAAAACCGATTCTGGATGGAATCAAAGACCATTGCATTCCTCATGTGAGAGGAACGAGATATGCTCATGAGATGTGGACAGCATTGACCAATCTCTACCAGAGTACCAATGAGAACAGGAAAATGGTCCTAAGGGAGAAGTTGAAGACCATTAAGATGGGTAAGACTGTGCATCTAGATATCTCACAAAGATTACTAATGTGAGAGATGCATTGGCAGCAGTTGGAGAGGTCATTCCACCCACTAAGTTGGTGCGGATTGCAGTGAATGGTCTTCCCAGTTCATGGCTGAACTTTGTTGATGGGGTTTGTGCACGTGAGACCCTTCACACTTGGGAGAGGTTCTAGGATGATTGCATACAGACAGAAATCAGAAAGAGCCAGCTTGGGGCAGGCAAACCAGTTGAGCAGGATGAGGATGTAGCATTGTTATCAGGAGGCAAGAAAGGCAAGGGAAAGAAGCAAGCTTCCACAAGTGGTGGTGGGGGCAAAGGCAAAGGTAAAGGTAAACAGGGGAACACGTAGAAGGACTATTCCAAGGTGAAGTGTTGGAATTGTCAAAACATGGGACACTATGCAGTTGTGTGTCCGGAGAAGAAGAAGGGGAAGAACCAGAGCATGGCAGCATCAGCAGCAATAGAGGACTTTATGGATAGCTTTGACCGGGAGTTTGGGTTCATTGCCTGTGAGTCCACTAGTGCAGGATCACCTGCCACGAAGGTTGAGAGGGAGTGTGCATTTCCCTCCACTAGCGGAGCATCTTCAGGTATCTGGTATGTTTACAGTGGGGCTTCACGTCATATGACAGGAGTCCGTGAGTACTTCTCAGAGCTTTCAAAGAGTGGCACTGATATAGAAGTAGTACTCGGAGATGACAGCGTTGTTAGAGCAGTCGGTGTGGGGACATTGACATTTGATAGGGAACCCAAACCTCCCTTGAAGGTGTCAGATGTTCTATATGTGCCAGGGATGAGGAAAAACCTCATATCCGTCTCAGCATTGGAGGACAGAGGATATGAGATATTGTTCAGGAGAGGACAGGTGCTGATATATCCCAGGGGTGCTCCAGTTGATTCAGCTAAAGTGATTGGTGTACGCCATGCAAAGGTGTACAAGTTTGCATTTCAACCCCTTTTGGCATTGAGTAGTAGTACCGACAGCAGAGCTAACAGTTCAGAGTTGTGCGAGATTTGGCACCGCAGGATGGGGCACATGTATCATGGAGCCTTGAGGACATTGCGGGAGATCACTACAAGTGTGCCAGATTTTAGTACTATTCACTTTGATACATGCAGAGGATGTGCTATGGGCGAGTTTTCCAAATCCCCTTTTCCCAGCAGAGACAACAGAGCCACTGGGATACTTGATTTGATTCATTCCGATGTGAGCGGTCGGATGTCTCATGTTTCCTTGAGTAGATATGAGTATTATGTTTTATTCATTGATGATCACTCTAGGAGGACCTGGATTTATTTCTTGAAGACCAAGAGTGAGGTCTTCAAGCGGTTTCAGGAGTTCAGAGCTCTTGTGGAGACTCAGACAGGTTGGAAGATCAAGTCCCTGAGGTCGGACAATGGAGGGGAGTACACCCTTGGTGAGTTTGTTGAGTATTGTGCGGAGGCAGGCATCAAGAGAGAGTTCACAGTTCCTTACAACCCCCAGCAGAACGGGGTTGCGGAGAGGAAGAACAAATCCATCGTTGGGGCTACCAAAGCCATATTACATGATCAGGGGTTACCATTGTTTTTGCGAACAGAGGCCTGCAACACTATTGCATATTTGCAAAACTGGAGTCCGCATCGTGCCTTGGGGCATGTGACTCCGGAGGAGGCTTTTTCTGGGAAAAAGCCTGATGTTGGTCACTTCCATATCTTTGGGTGTATTGCATACTCCTACATACCCAAGGAGAAGAGGACCAAGCTAGAGCCCACTGCAGAGAAGGGTATCTTTTGGGGCTACAGTGAGACCTCGAAAGCTGTAATATTCCAAGTAGAAATAAACAGCAATATAAAGCACATAAACAAAGACAAACAACAACTAGAGGGATATCACATGATCAATAACCAATATGGAGAACGCTGAGCCATTTTATTAATATTGAAAGATAGAAAATGAGTACAAAGGTGATCAGAATGATGACACCTTGGCTTGCACTAGGCAAGCGTAGAAATACTCTCAGATTGGGACTCAGAATGGCTGCTAACTCAAGACTGCGTTATCTCCAAGCTGTTGGCACTGCTACTGTGCTGCTGCTGCTACTGGAATGAACTGAATCTTCGGGGCTGCTCCCCACCTCGGAAAATTCTGAAACTTCGGGAATGGCCTCTACTCCCAATACCCAGAAAAGCCCAGAAAGCTTTTCAGAAATGGTCGACCCCTGAAAATGGCTCCCTTGAGGCACTATGCTATTCCTCAAGGAGGGACGCTGGCTTTGAATGATATGCTCCAAAAGATGGCCCCTGACTCCTCCAAAATGCTGGAATAGGGAAGGGTTGGCCCCTTACCCACTATCTCGGGCTGAATCCACCAACTAACCCCCAATCCAGAACTACCTCCTCCCAAGACTGCGTCCTCCCTCTCACTGACTACCCTGTCTCTCTGAGTGGATGCTCCTCCTGTGGTAGCTGCAACTCCCTCCAGAAAAACAAGGATGTAATTTCTCACTCAAGCAGGCACTCGAATTCCCCTGGGGCTGAGGTTGGGATCTCCGAACGGAGACACCCGATGTACTGAACAATACGTGCAGACGTTGCGAAACAGCAAGCGTGCTCAATGTCAGAAGACAAATCTCAAAGATGCATAATCAGAATGAATGAGAATGAGGAGACCCCTCCTTCTTTTATGCTTGGTGAGCCTTTCCCTCACCTAGGCCCCACCAATCTCTGCGTTGTCTCCCTTGGCCCACACTATCCAACTCACTTTGCACTAGCTGGGCCCCACGCTACCTACACTGCTCCATTTCCTACGTTGCCACTTGACCACTAGGTCCCACTTTAACAAATGAACATGTCCCTTAAGTGACTTTAGGAAATATTTTCATCCTAAGTGTGAGCTAAGTGTTCCTTCACCCACTTTATTTATATTTTAACTCTATGATGGCAAAATGGTCAAAATTAATATTTCCAATTAGCTATTGCTAATTGGGAATATTACAGTCTCCCCCAGCAAAATGTTGCTTGTCCTCAAGCAACTATAATGATGGATGCTACAGAATCTTCTCACTCTCCCAGGTGGCATCCTCATCCGGTAAATTCCTCCACCTCACTAGGTACTCCCTGACTATCCTACTCCATAGCTACCTCTCCCTAGTGTCAATAATGGCCTCCGGCTGTAACACCAAGTGCCCCTCATCATCTCTGGGCGAAAGCTCCTCTGTCGCAGTCACCTGCTGCCCCAGTGCCTTCTTCAGGCATGATACGTGAAAAACGTTGTGAATCTTGCTAACCTTGGGTAGCTCCAACTCATATGCAACCTGTCCTACTACTCTGCGTATCACCCTGTACGGTCCATAGAAGTGAGGCTTGAGCTTTTCAGCCCCCTTCTGCTTCAGCGTGGACTGCCGATATGGCTGCAAGCGTAGATAAACCAAGTCACCTACCTCAAACTGCCTCTCAACTCGTCCCCTGTTGGCGTACAATCTTTGTTGGTTCTGCGTTGTAGCCATGTTATCCTTGAGAGCTCGGAGTCCATCCTGACTCTCTTGGATCCAATCCTTGGCTCTAGGAGCCTTGCTAGCACCAAACATCATGTCAACAAAAGATAAAGCATGATATCCATATAATGCATAAAACAGAAACATACCGATGGACATATAATGAGTGTTGTTGTAGCAGTACTCCCCCAAGTGCAACCATCTCAACCATGCCTTTTGCTGCCCCCTGACATAGTTACGCAAGTAGCCTTCCAGCCACTTGTTCACTATCTCGGTCTGTCCATCCGTCTGGGGGTGGTAACTAATACTTGGTGTCAACTCAGTGCCCACCAAACGGAAAAGCTCCTGCCAAAATCCGCCCATGAAGCGGCTATCCCCTTCACTGACGATGTTCTTCGGGAGACCATGCAATCTGAAAATGTCCCTGAAGAACAACTCTGCTACCTGTGATGCAGTGTAATGTGCCGATATGGCAAAAAAATGAGCATATTTAGTCAGCCGATCAACGACTACAAATATGCAATCCTTGCCCTGTACCATGGGCAACCTTGTAATGAAGTCTATCGAGATACTCTCCCATTTCCCCTCAGGTATGGGAAGAGGCTGCAATAATCTTGCCGGATAGTTCATCTCTCCTTTGTTACGTTGGCAAACCTTGCACTCCCTGACATATTGAAGCACGTCCTCCTTGAGGCCCTCCCAAGAGAACCTCTCCCTTATGGCCCTATAGGTTTTGGTAAACCCCTGGTGGCCCGATAATGGAGAATCATGCGAGGCATGCAATATCTTCTTCTTGAGTTGGAAGCCCTCAGTCAAGAAGATCCTGTCCCTGTAATAGATCACCTCATCCATCACTCTGTACCTGTCATCTGTCACCTGTCCATCCAAAATCTCACAAGCAAAACGGTCCTTGGAGTACTCTACCAATAGTCGAGCCCTCCAGTCCGTGTCCAAACTCATCAATGACAACATTGTCGGTCTGTGGGAAAGTGCATCTGCCACAACGTTGTTCTTCCCCTTGACATACTCAATGTCAAAGTCATAAGCCTAGATCTTGCTGACCCACTTCTGCTGCCTTTCCTGCAACTGTTTCTGCTCTAAAAAGAATCGGAGACTGTTGTGATCTGTCCTCACTCTGAATCTGTTCCCTACCAGGTACTGACGAAACTTGGCCAATGCATGCATAATAGCCAACATCTCTTTGTCGTATATCACATACAACCTCTCATGTGGCAATAGCTTCCGGCTCTCAAAAGCTATGGGGTGGCCTCCGTGCATCAAAACTGCGTTGATCCCCTCCCCTGATGCATCACACTCCAAGACAAAGGGTTGTGTAAAATCTGGCAATGCTAACACTGGACAGCTGCTCATCACCTCCTTGAGCCTGTCAAAAGCCCTCTGAGCTGTATCCGTCCAACTGAATTCCCCTTTCTTGGTGAGATATGTAAGGGGTGCAGCAAGTTGGGAAAATCCCTTGATGAACTTTTGGTAGTAGGTGCAGATCCCCACAAATCCCCGAAGTTCCGTCACATTCTTCGGCTCCGGCCATTCCCTGATGGCCTTGATCTTCTCCTCGTGGACCTTTACTCCATCCACCCCGATGATGTGCCCCAAGTAGAGCATCTCGGTCAACCCAAACTTGCGCTTGGAGAGCTTAGCATAAAACTGATGCTCTTCCAAAATGCGCAATACAGCCTCTATATGTTGGAGGTGATCCTCCCATGTCCTGATGTAGATCAATATGTTGTCAAAAAACACTAACACACACTTCCTCAAGTGACTGCAGAATATGTGATTCATGCATGACTAGAAAGTGGTCGGGGCATTGGTTAGCCCAAAAGGCATCACCAAAAACTCAAAATGGTCATAATGACACCGAAAAGCGGTCTTGGGAATGTCCTACTCCCTCACGCGAATCTGATGGTACCCGGATCTCAAATCAATCTTTGAGAAGAACTTGGCCCCCCTCAGCTCGTCCATCAACTCATCAATCCGTGGGATGGGGTACCAGTTCTTCATGGTCTTCTTATTCAGGGCCCTGTAATCAATGCACATCCTCAACGTGTCTTCCTTCTTTTTCACCATCACTACTGAAGAAGCAAAGGAGCTGGTGCTAGGACGGATGTGTTCAAGAGCTAAGAGCTAATGGATAGCCCTCTCAATCTCATCCCGATAGGCTTTGGGGTGCCTATAGGGTGTAGTGATAACAACTTGGATACCCTGCTCCAGCTCAATAGTGTGCTCAAACCCCCGATCTGGTGGCTATCCTGGTGGTATCTCCCCAAATACCGTAGCATACCTGTCAAGAATGGACTGTACATCTAGATGTACGGTCCACCCTGTAGATCCTGCCCTCGACACACGCAGCTCCACTGCCCACTCTATGTCCCCCTTCCGGAAATCTGCCTTCATCCGCTGTGCTAAAACTGTCTGTGGTGGGTAGGTGTGCATCCCCCAAATCTTCTCATGCCTCCCAGTCTTCTTGTCTGTCCACTCCATCTCCAAGGTCTCCCAGTCAGTGGTGACCTTCCCCAATGTGATAAGCCACTGTACCCCCAATATCACGTTGGTGTCCGGAATGTCCACCACGAAGAAATGGTCTGTCAGGGTGTATGTCCCCATCGTCACTGCCAAGGTTGGCACATACTTGGCACACTGCATGGTCCAGTCCCCTGGAACCAGCACCAAAAATCCATCAAAAGTCTCTGTCTGTATGCCCCTCCGCTCTACCAGCTGAGCATCAATGAAATTGTGGGTAGCCCCACTGTCTACCAACACCAACACACGCTGCCCTCATACTGTACCTCAGACACACAGTGTCAAGTACTTGGGAACTCCCCGCAAGGCTGCGAGGGCTCCCCCGCTAGGTGCAAAAGCTGCACCTCCTGCTCCAGGTGGTGGAGGTGGCAGATGATCCCCTCTCTGCGCTGTACTACTGTCTCTAGCCTCCACATCCTCATACTCATCTTCTTCCCCACTACTATCGGAGAAGACCTCGATGTAATGTGCCTTCCCCACGGCACAACAGTGTCCTAGTGCCCATGGCTCCTAGCACGTGAAGCACAATCTCCTCCGCTTCAGGTCTCTCCTGACCTCATCATCTCCAAACCCTCTACCCTGGTTCCCCTTGGCAGGTGAAACCCTCTCGTCCTTTCCCTTCGCCTGGAATGCCGATCTCTGGGGAAAAGGAGCTCTAGTCCTGGGAAGTGCATCCTGCAAATCCCGAGTCCTCTCAAATGCATCATGGAGTGTCGTGGGCCTTGTCGATCTGACTAATCCCCGTAGAGGCTTTGCCAATCCATCTATGAACATATAAATCATATGGGTTGTGGATACATCTGGTACCATCACGGAGAGTCTCAAAAACTCTGATATGTATGTGTCCGGCCTCCCGATCTGCTTGAGCTTTGTTAGCTCAACAAAATGCTCCTCTGGATCCCTCTGGTCAAAAAGCTCCACCAACCTCCACGTAAACTCGGCATATGCTGTCACTCTCAAGTGCCCCAGCGTAACCATCCCATGAAACCACCAATCCTGGGCCTCGCCCTCTAGGTGCAGCGCTGCCACTTTGATGGCCTCTAGCTCTGCCATCTGATTAAGCTGGAAATATATATCCAACTTCTCCACCCAAGCTTTTTCCAAACACTTGGATGATCCATCAACTGTCGGTAAATGGAATCTGCCCACCGTGCACTGCAAGTCCCCGTCATGTGAATGCATGTTCCCCCTGTGATGGTTGCGGGGTTTGCTGTCCAGCTTGAGTTGAACAAAATCGTGGAAAGTGAGGGCATCTCTGAACTCCTGACTGTATGACTGAAACTCAGCAAAATAATCTCCCATGTGTGTCGGCTCCTAGTCCTGCTGTGCCTCCGCCCCAATGTCTGCGGCAAGAAATGTAGGCATCGTGGAACGAGGGGGTGTGTGTGATGCCACCTGCTGTGCTGTGAGGTGCTCCTGTAAATGATGAGATGTGCCTGAGCCCTCTCCAACATGGAAACCCCTTGGGGTCTCGCGATGTCTAGACTCTGCTGTGAATCTCTGCCCCATCTCCTCTATCCGTCTCAACAGATCCTGTACTGATTTGAGGAGAAGTTCCCCGAACTCTTTGTTGGCATTTCTGTCCTCCGCCATTGGTTCCTCTTCCTCTGCGTCCACCACTGGAATGCTGTCACCTTTCCTGAAGGTGAGCTCTAACCTCCGCTCTTGGTCTTTATATTTTCTTCCCCGGTAAGTGATGTATGGTTTTCCTGTTGGTGTCATAGACAATCTGCTCCACAAACTGAGCCAAGTCTATGAGCTCTGATACCACTGTAAAATTCCAAGTAGAAATAAACAACAATATAAAGCACATAAACAAAGACAAACAGCAACTAGAGGGATATCACATGAACAATAACCAATATGGAGAACGCTGAGCCATTTTATTAATACTGGAAGATAGAAAATGGGTACAAAGGTGATCAGAATGATGGCACTTTGGCTTGCACGAGGCAAGCGTAGAAATACTCTCAGATTGGGACTCTGAATGGTTGCTAACTCAAGACTGCGTTATCTCCAAGCTACTGGCACTGCTACTGTGTTGTTGCTGCTGCTGGAATGAACTAAATCTTTGGGGCTGCTCCCCACCTCAAAAAATTCTGAAACTTCGAGAATGGCCTCTACTCCCAATACCCAGAAAAGCCCAGAAAGCTTTTCAGAAATGGTCGACCCTCGAAAATGGCTCCCTTGAGGCACTACGCTATTCCTCAAGGAGGGACGCTAGCTCTGAATGATCTATTCCAAAAGATCGCCCCTAACTCCTCCAAAATGCTAGAATAGGGAACGGCTGGCCCCTTACCCACTATCTCAAGCTGAATCCACCAACTAACCCCCAATTCGGAACTGCCTCCTCCCAAGACTGCGTCCTCCCTCTCACTGACTACGCTGTCTCTCTGAGTGGATGCTCCTCCTGTGGTAGCTGCAACTCCCTCCGGCAAAACAAGGATGAAATTCCTCACCCAAGCAGGCACTCGAAGTCCCCAGGGGCTAAGGTTGGGATCTCCGAACGGAGACAGCTGATGTACTGAACAATAAGCGCAGACTTTGCTAAATAGCAAGCGTGCTCAATGTCAAAAGACAAATCTCAAAGATGCATAATCAGAATGAATGAGAATGAGGAGACCCTTCCTCCTTTTATGCTTGGTGAGCCTTTCCCTCACCTAGGTCCCACCAATCTCTGCGCTATCTCCCTTGGCCCACGCTGTCCAACTCACTCTGCGCTGGCTGGGCCCCACGCTGCCTATGCTGCTCCATTTCCTATGCTGCCACTTGACCACTAGGTCCCACGTTGCCAAATGGACATGTCTCTTAAGTGACTTTAGGAAATATTTTTATCCTAAGTGTGAGCTAAGTGTTCCTTCACCCACTTTATTTATACTTTAACTCTATGAAGGTAAAATAGTCAAAATTAATATTTCCAATTAGCTATTGCTAATTGGGAATATTACAAAAGCCTTTCGGATTTATATTCCTGCATAGAGGAGAGTTGTTGTCAGGCGGGATGTGAAATTCGAGGAGGACAGGGCGTTCAGGAGGTCACGGGAGTTAGAGTATCTGGATCAGTCAGACCCTCAAGAACAACTGAGTCAGGCACAGGGATCTAGTGGGCAGGGATCAAGAGGATCTGGAGGTACATCAATTACAATGTCAGGTCCATCAGTGAGCAGTGGCTCGCAGAGTGAGAGGGGTGGTGCTTCGAGCAGCATGCAGAGCAGTCCGCAGAGCAGTTCACTAAGGAGCAATGTTGCACGAAGCGGGGACGAAGCGGGGACGTTTTTTGGAAGCGGGGACGCGGAAGCGTCATTTCCAAAAAATCTAGGAAGCGAAGCGTCTCGGAAGCGTCTACTATATATATATATTTTTTTATTTTTATTTTTTTGCATTTATATTAAAAAAAATATCCAAAATACCAAATTAATTTTAGAAGATATGGAAGCATGCATATTTGTACATAAATCAAGATAGATATGACATCCATTGTACATTAATGATTAATTATTTGAGCATCAACCATTTAGATGCATCAACCATCTATAATCTAGATTCTTCTCCTCTTGTCTAGCCTTTGCCTCTACCTCGATTATCTAGGGACATTAGTCAAAATTGCCCAATTTTGATCAAACCCTAATGCAAGCCTTAAAATATGGTAGAAAGAACTTACCATGCTTGATCGATTATTTTGACTTGATTGAAATGTAATTTTTTGCTAACGACATGACAAAGGAGTTCAACAATTAACACCACCAACACTAGGGTACATATAGGGCTTGGTGCTCTTGATTAAATGCTAATCACATACCCTCATACATGATATAATCTAATGGCATGCCACCATACCATTGATCCTGAATTCCTGAAAACTATTAAGTCTGCTGAATTTTGAATAGGATATGAAATTCTATTTTCTCCATATGAAGTCCGATCAGGCTGGAACCACTCTCAAACATCCCGAGTCATTTCATGGTAATGTTAAAAATTTAAGTAAAAGGATGAAAATGAAAAATAAATGAGAATGTCACTTTTACTTTAAGAATTTAACATTACCATGAGGGAGCATCTAAGAAACATCTAAGGAGGTAAAAGAGAGCTTATATTTAACATTACCATGAGGGAGCATCTAAGAAACATCTAAGGAGGTAAAAGAGAGCTTATATTTTTTTCATCCTATCCCTAACTCAGCACTAACTCACCTACTAACCCTATCAAAGACAAATTTAAAAAAAAAAAAATCAAAAAAATCGTTTTTTCTGACCTACATTAGTCGGATCCGTACGGCGCTGTACGGAACCGTTCGCGATCCATACAGATCCATCCCGGAATCGCGGCGGTTCCGTACAACGATCCGCCGTACGATCCGCGGATCCGCTGTACGGAATCGCGGATCCGGGCGTACGGATCCGAAAAACCAGGAATCGCAATTTTTTTTAGGATCCGCGGTTCCGAGTACGGGCTTTGGAGCCGCGGGGGGGGGACGTTTCCTGCAACATTGCTAAGGAGTCCACTGATGGATAGTTCACACGGTACTTCAGCATCTACAAGTTCAAGTTCAGGCAAGAGGACAGCAGACAGACAGTCAGGAGTTCAGCCTCTTGAGGAGGAGGAGGAGTTTCATTCTCCGGTGGGAGAAGTGTGCTAAGGGAAGAGGAAGCCCAAGTGGCTTCAGGATACCATGAGAGAGGCCACATCTGTTGCTAGGCCTAAGAGGTCGGTCAGAGAGAGCAGACCACCTGATAGGTTCTGTAGCTATATGGCAATGGTTGCCAACATCATTGACTCTGAGCCTTCTAGCTATGAGGAGACAGCTAGCCAGCAGGTCTGGGGAGAGGCCACGCAAGAGGAGTATTCTTCTATCATGAAGAATGATGTTTGGGAGGTGGTGCCAAAGCTTGAGGGAAAATCCGTGGTTACTTCCAGATGGCTTTACAAGGTAAAGCATGTTGCAGATGGCAGCATTGAGAAATTCAAGGCAAGGTTTGTGGCTAGAGGGTTCTCCCAGGTAGAGGGAGTAGATTATGAGGAGACCTTCGCTCCCGTGGCTCGATATACTTCGATTCACTCCATCGTATCAATAGCAGCAGAGATAGGTTGGAACTTGGAAGATCCACCAGATGGATGTGAAGACCACATTTCTCAATGGCTTCATACAGGAGGAGGTGTACATTGAGCAACCACAGGGCTTTGAGGTGCATGGGAAGGAGTCCCATGTGTGCAGACTGAAGAAGGCCCTTTATGGCCTGAAGCAAGCTCCCAGAGCTTGGTACTCCAGGATAGATACATACTTGCAGGAGATGGGTTTCACAAAGAGTGATGCAGATCTGAACCTTTACTTTATTATGATAGGTGAGGAGCCTCTCATTCTGGTGTTGTATGTGGATGACTTGGTCATTACGGGTGCAGAGAGACTCATAGAGCACTGCAAGAGAGATCCTGCGTCAGAGTTTGAGATGACGGACATTGGCTTGATGCATTACTTTTTGGGCTTGGAGGTGTGGCAGGAGGAGGGGCATTTCTTCCTAGGGTAGGGGAAGTATATTGTGGACATCCTTGGCAGATTCCACATGGAGAATTGTAGACCCATGTCGACACCGATGATCACCAACTGGAAGAAGCTTCATGCTTCAGATTCCGAGTTGGTGGATCCCACATTGTATAGACAGCTGATTAGTTCCTTGATGTATTTGGTCAACACCAAACCATATATATGTTTTGCAGTCAACACGATGCGCTAGTTCATGTGTGAGCCCAGGAGAGTGCACTGGGTTGTTGCAAAACACATTTTGCGGTACTTGCAGGGGAAAGTGGATTATGGTCTGGATTATAGGTAGGGAGATGGAGTGAGATTGGCAGGTTACACTGATTCTGATTGGGCAGGTTGTGCTTCTGATAGGAAGAGCACTTCAGGGTGTTGTTTTGGGTTGGGTTCGACAGTGGTGTCGTGGTTCAGCCGAAAGTAGCAGTAAGTAGCATTGAGTTCAGCGGAAGCAGAGTACATGGCAGCCAGTCTAGCTAGTTGTGAGGCCATCTGGCTTCGCAAGATGTTGTTTGGATTATTTGGTCAGCCATTGAGACCTTGAGTGATATACTGTGATAATCAGAGTTGTATTAAACTCACGGAGAATCCAGTATTTCATGACAGGTCAAAGCATATCAGGATCAAATATCATTTCATGTAATATCCCGGAAGGGAAATAGACAGCAATACAAGCATACGACAATATATAAAATGCCGAAATGCTAAGCCATTTTATTAATCTGAGAAATAAAATGTAATACAATAGATGATCGGAATGATAGCACCTATTCTTGCTCAAGGCAAGTGAAGAACTCTCTCAGAAAAGACCGGAAATGGCTGCTCTAAGGAACTGCGTCCCAACTGCTAGGAAATTGTCGGAAAACTACTACTGCTGGAATGGACTGGAAACTAGGGGCTGCTCCCCTTGCCGGAATGAGCTGAAAATCTGCAAATCACCTGTACTTGCCAACCTGGACAAAACCCAGAAACCATATAAAAAATGGTCAGCCTCCAAAATCCACCGAAGAAACCCTCCTCAAGGAATTACGCTGCCCCTACAAGGCTCAGCGCAGATGCCAAATGAAAATATCTGAAACAGTGCCACAACTCCTCAGGAACCCTCCGATTGGAAAAGACTGATCCCCTACTCCGGATATCAACTGAAACTCCTGCAGAAATCCTCAAACCGGAACACCTCCAAGAAGAATTGTGTTCTCTCTCCCAGGGACTGCGCAGTCACAAGAAAAGCCTAGCTCCTCAGAAAAACAACCAACCAAACCTCCCGCTAAAGACTGAAGAAATAACCTTACCCGAGCAGGCACTTGAAGTCCCCCGGGGCTAAGGGCGAGATCTCCGACCGGAGACACTCAACGCACTAAACAGTGCTGCAGACAGGCTAAACAGCCAGCGTGCTCAAGAAGACAAATGTCTAGCTCAAATATCATCAACAACAAGAATGCCAAATGAGAAGGCTCTCCCACCTTTTATAACGCTAGCCTCTCTCCAAAACCCTAACGTGGTCTCCCTCTCCTCCACGTGCTCCTCCTCAATCTGCGCAGAAGCTCCTAGAGGCTATGTGGGCCCCCTCCTCTACGTGGTGTTGGACCCCCATGGCTCCCCATAAGTTATAACGTTGTGCTACTAGGGAGATACTTTATTTTACTTAAGTGAGTTAGACCCCTCTTCTCACTTTTATTTATTAATAAACTATAGTCGGCAAACTATACAAAAATCGAATATTCCAATTAGTTGTTGCTAATTAGGAATATTACATTTCATCGGAGACTATGTTCGTAAGTGGGGTCAGTGGAAGCTTGGTATATTCCCACCGATGAGCAAAGCGTATATTCTTACCAAAGCCTTACCATGTAAGTTTTAATGTTCATCGTAGACAAGATGGGTGTGGTGAGGAACACCTTCCTGAGCAAGAGTGGGAGTGTTGAAATTTGGTTACCTGGAGATTGGTTCTAATGCTTTGATCTTTGGCCTAGGGAAAAGTGTCCAAAAGAATTTAATTTTTCTCCTAAAGTGAATTTATAAAGTTATAAAGTCAAATCTAATTTAAAGTGACTTTAAGTGATAAAGTTACTAAGTCTAATTTTAAAGTGACCTTAATAAAGTCAATGTGAAATTAGAAAGTGAAAAGCCACTTTGGAAATAAATGACTAAGTGGGTCTTTATTAAAGTGGGTTGAATTAAAAAAATAGAAAGTGAGATTTAAATGAACATTTAATCTCAGCCCTAGATCTAAAGCTATCTCAACCATTGGATTTAGGAATTCCCCAAAAGTCACTTAGGGTTAGGTTAAAAGAGGAAAATGAGAGAAAAGGTCATTCATTTCTTTCATGAGCAGATTGAGAGAGGAGAGAAAGCTGAAGAGAAATTTCTGAGTGGAGGGAGAGCAGTAAAAGACACACAGCAAATCCGTACAGCAGGAGGGCACACTTCCCAAGGTAGAAAATCCGTGCAGCAACATTTATTGGCATGGTTATCGAGGCAGAAAATCCATACAGCAGTTTGCACACATTTCGAGGAAAGGACAACATTGTTTTCAAGCATAATCAACAGTTAAGGGCACGATTTTCGAGGCAAATTTCTTGGGCACGAAAATAGAGGAAGGGACTGTTGTCTTGTCTGTACAATTCCATACAGGCAGTTTCTAGCACATTTTTCGAGGCAGCAAGTACAACATTTATTGTTGTAATTTTCTGTTTGCTGTTTGGCATGATTTTCAAGGTGGAAGGTGGCACGAAAATCGAGATAAGTGGTTTTTAGTGTTTGCTGTAATTTTTACTCTGTATTGTTGTTCACTGTAAAAGCATTTATCAGAAATAAGAAGAAGCTTTCGAACTGGTTTTCCCCAAGAGTTGTAGGGGGTTTTCCAAGGTCATATTGACCAAAATCAGCATGTCTATTTTCTGTGTGTGGCTGATTTATTTTCTGAGTTTTTATTTATGCATTTCAGCACTGTGAAATTTCCAGAATTTGTGTTTTCAGAAAATATTTATTTTTCCAGCTTGTTGACTCTATGGCTATGGGAATGGGCATTTAACTTTATGAGAGAAATAAGGAGAAACTGAAAACCGAGGTTGGGTATTAAAATTTCTACATGTGTATCTTTACAAATGACCCCAAGCCTTTCCTTTATACTTTTCTCATTGGGAAACCAACAGCCAAGATTAGATCTTTAACCAATGGCTAAGATTAAAAGAAAGCTTGATCCGTGTGACTTAAGACAATTTCATCACATGTTTAATTAAATTCACTTTAATTATTTAAGTTCCCTAAGTTTTAACTTAGAAAATACATTAAAATAATTAATTAATTTAATATCTTCTAAACCAGATGAAAATTTTCAAATCCATTTCTGGGTCTTGTAGATCAAGTGTACTCTAGTCCTTCCTCAAAATTTGGGACCTAGAGCACAACTGATGCTACCCCAAATACACAAAATCTCAACATAGGAGCAGGGAAAGGAGGCTTGAGATTACAATAGACCAAGTAGACAGCGTTCTGGTGGAAGAAGAGAGAGGAAAGGCACCCATGGCAGAGGAAAGAGATGAGGGAAAGGAGTTTTCTCAACTCCTAAAGTCAGTACAAGAGCTCACCAAGAGGATAGAGGAAATGGGGCAAAAGATTGGCGGAGATAACAAGCGGAAGGGAGTTCCAGCGGAATTCCAAATCATAGAAGGATCTGGCACTACCCATCACCCACCCGAGCCTAACATTGTGCAGCAGGTGGTGCCATGCACTCCACCACATTCTACTATGCCCACGTTCCTTGCTTCAGGGGCAGGAGCATGAGGGCCACAAGAGTCGGAGGTGGCTCACTATGGAGAGTACTTTGCAGAGTATCAATCTTATGGGCCAGAGTTTGGAGGTGCTCTCACCTTCAATGAGTTTTGTCAGCTGAAAAACAACAACAGACCCAGAGACCAGACCAAAGTAGGAGGGTACATGCAGGGCAATGACCTGCAGCGTACCATGGGCAGGCTTTTCCTACCAACTTTCGACGGGTCATCAAAATGTTCAGCCAAAGCTTGGGTGGAGAAGTTGGACATTTATTTCCAGCTTAATCAGATGGCGGAGGCAGAGGCCATCAAGGTCGCTATGCTGCATCTAGAGGGAGAAGCCCATTACTGGTGGTTCCATGGTATGACTACGTTGGGTCACTCAGGGGTGACAACGTATGATGATTTCACCCAGAGAGTGTTAGAGAGGTTCACTGATCCGAAGGAGAATTTTGCTGAGCTAACCAAGCTCAAGCAGACAGGGAACCTGGAGACATACATCTTTGAGACTCTCAGTGATGGTTCCAGACTTGTCCGTGCCTAGGAGGATCTACATGTTCATTGACGGTCTGGAAAAACCTTTGCATGGGCTAGTGAGGTCTACTTAGCCCACTACGCTATAGGACGCAGTAGGGAGAACCAGAGACTTGCAAGACGCTTTGCCGAGAATGAAGGCCCCCATGCCCAATAGACCAACGTTCTAGTAGAAAGGGAGGGACGTGAGAGCCCCACCCCCAAGAGGGAACCAAGGTCGAGGGTCGTTGGATGATGATACCCGGAGGTATTTGAGACAGAGGAAGCTCTGCTTCCCCTCTCAAGAGCCATGGGCATCGAGTCACAGATGTGTCGAAGGGAAGGCACATTACATTGAGGTCTTCTGTGAAAAAACCTAGATCTGGATTCCTACTGCAACAAATCTGAATTACTTCTATTATTTTTCATAATTATTCCATTACAGTGAAATATCAAAGTAATTTCTGAAGCAGTCTACACAAATAATGCTGCGGAATAAATCTAAGTGTTGAAACAAATTGAACAAAATACAATGAAAAACATCCACATTTGACACAATTATTTTTGGACTGTCCCCGGAAAAACCCAACTTGGGAAAACCGGTGCAACAAATCTGAGGGTTTTGTATTATTAAGCAGGAGAATCTTGAGAACAACTAGGGTGCCAACATCCGGCAAACCCTTCAGAGAAATCTAGACAACAAAAAAATATGAGGTATACTTCACTCTGCAAATCCCTGGTTGATCTTAACAGCGTTGGTGAAGCCCCTCTCTGCCTCTGCGTGATGCCTATGCTGGAACTGCGTAAGCCTGCGTGGGCAAACTCTAGAACTGCGTCACCTCTGCTCAATAACTGATCTAGGCTGATTTGAACTGAGTTTTGGCCATACTGGCTTAGAAACCCCAGCTCCCAACCTTTTCTGGACTGAATCAAGGAGAAATTGCGTTGCTTCTGCGTAAGTTCCTTCAGAAACTGTGTCACCCCTCCAGGTGACTGCGTTGTCTCTCTTCTGCGTTGCTACTGCCTCTCTCTGAAATGTACTCCTGGTCCTCTTGACCAGTTACTGCCTCTGCCCCTCTCTAATACTGATCACTGAATCAAATTCACTTAGCCAACCCTGCCCTAGTGATTCGATTCTGATCAAAAGTTGTACCTCCTCACACAAACTCGAAAATGCCAAATGCTCAATGTGCTCAATGTTGTCTTTTCCATAGGCCCCTCACCCTCCTTCTTATATTCTTCCGTTGACCCTTCAACAACCAAGATTAAAACATAATCAAGGGCTAAGATTAACTTGGAGGTGATCCATGACTTTATCTAGAAGATTCACACTTAATTTAATTAATACCCTTTAATTAATCAATTTCACTAAACTGATTAATATTAGAAAAACATTAAAAAATGATTAATTAATTTAATTAAACAATCTCTAAGTGGAATTTTCCAAAACCATTTCTGGGTTTTATGGAATACATGTGTCCTGGCCTATATACAAAGTTACAAGGCTAGAGCACATAAGATGCTACCATAAATCAACACTCCCTCTTAGCAAGGAAAGTGCTCTAGCAAAACAACTCAATGTGTTGCTCTGACTTCTGGAACATCTGTTGTTGTGCTGTTGATGTTGCTCACCAATACTGCGCAAGAAATGTTGCATCTATACTGCTGCTGACTCTGCATACTGCTACCAACTGCAACTGTACTGCAACTCCCTCTGATTTCCACAACCTTGTTGCTGCACTACTCTGCACTGCGTGAGCACTACTCTGCACTGCGTTGTTGTTGCTCATCTGCTGTTGCTGCTCAACTACTGTTGTTGTTGCACTGCTGTACTGTTGCTAATTGCAATAGAAAAACATCCGAAATTGGACAAGAAAATCTGCAACTGGAAAATAAGACTGACCGTTGCTAGTTTCGGCACTCTCTCTGAAAAATACTGCGTTGTTGTTGCTCTGCACTGCATGAGCACTGCTCTACACTGCACTGCACCAGTGTGCATTGCGCTTCTGCTGCACAACTGTTGATGTTGTTGCTACCTCTCTGTGTTGATCAGGCTCTAGTACTGCTAGCCACTGCACTGTCTTCTTATCTTCCGCTGCAACTGTCCATCTGGCTACTGTTGTAGCTCACATGTGATCCAAGAGTTTGGAAATACTCTAGGATCCTGCCAATTGTAGATTCTGGATCTACAACTCCAAGTCAACCCACTTCTATCCTTTTGGAATGTGAGCTAACATAGCACAATCTCCTTCTGCCTCAATTTTGGGAGCTCCAGCTTGAGGATCTTGCTTCTCCTCTTTATCCTTTTTCTTAAGAGGACACTGTATGGCATAATGTCCCATTTCCCCACACACGAAGCACTTGATCTTAGACAGATCTTTCTTCTTCTACTTCTGTTTCCCCTTTGATGCAAGGGTTGTGTTATCTTCTTCCTCCTTGACTTTGAACCGTTGCTGCCGTCCTCAATATGGATATTGAGGAGATCTCTCCTCAACTCTTCTTGCTGCAAGGCTGCCCACATCGCTTCCCATCCTGAAAGCTTTTCTCTACCCAGAATGCTCTGGACAAAGACCTCATAATCTTCTGAAACAAAGTTCATAGTGAGCCTTACGAGCTCTAAGTCTTTGGGTTTAATCCCACTACTGACAGCTGGTCTCAATTGTCCTAAATTCTAGACAGGAAGGAGTCAAAACGCTCTCCCTTCTTCATCTTGGTATTATGCATCTTCTCCTCAAGGTACATCTTTCGTTGCTCGGAACATCCTTGGTATAGCTTTTGTAGCCCTACCCACATTTCTTTAGCAGTGTTTTTGCAATGTTCCACGAGGACGTGCCCCCTAGGGTGGGGGATGCGCTTCCTCGCTCCCCCATGCTCCCAGGATGGGGAAACTCATGGGGAAACGTTTCCACACTTCCCCTATTTTGGAGAAAGTTCGGGGGACTTTTTTCTGGTGACGAAAAGCATCCCCCCAATTTTTTTTGCAAATAACAATTAAAAACATAAAAAATACAAATTTTAATATAATTAAAAATAATGAAAATAAAAACTAAAGGATAAATTAAAAGTTTAAAACTTTATCATTCACATTTCTTATTCATTTCTCATTAACCCTACAATTTTACCTGGTTGCCCGACATTTTCTATCTGCAATTTGTTGTGTTTCGAATTTACCATCGATCGGGGTCTGAGACATTTGGAGCTGCAATTTTCATTTTGTGACTTGGAGCTGCCGGATTGGAGCTGCAATTTTCATTTTATGACTTGGAGCCACCGGATTGGAGCTGCAATTTATTATTTAATACTTTTTAAGAAATTTACTAGTTTTCATTGCTTTTTGTGTTTACTATTATTTTAGTATTCTATGGCTATTTTAGACTTAAGCATAATGTCATTGTCATATGATAAATTTACTTTCGATGTGCATTTTATAATTTCAATTGTCAAATGATTAATTTAATTTAGATGTACCTTGCATAATATTAATACCCATTGTCAACTAATGAATTTAGATGGAACATTGCATAATGTCAAATGATGGATTCAATTTAGTAATTTACTTTTAGATTTACAATTTTACATTGATGATTGCAGAAATGTCAAATGATAATTATGAGTCATAATAGTCTAATACGAAATGATGATCATATTTCGATGTACATTTACTAACTTAGTTATTGACATATTGTTGGGATTTTATTTTTTATTTTTATATATTAAATTTTTAATAATTTTATAATTGTTATGACTCTGACGCCCCCCTGTTTCCCCAAAATTTCCCTAAATTTTGGGGTTGCTTATATATGTCCCCCTTGTGCGTATCCCCGCTCCCACATTTCCCTGTCCCGGAAACTCAGTGGAACATTGTGTTTTTGGCTGCTATGTGAGGTACGATGTGATCCTTCACACCATCTAGGATCAACCATTTGGCTCTTGCCATATTCTTCTTGAATGCTCTCAGATGTGCTGCATCCAAAGGTTCTGCAACTGCATTGTCAATGAGGGCCTTTAGATCATGTTCATCAAGGAGAAATTGAATCCTTGATTTCCAGCTAACATAGTTGGAGGCTCCCTCCAATCTATCTTGGTCACGCAGTCCGTTGCTGGCCATCTCCTCAATTGTTGCTATCTTCCTCTAACCCTCTGCTCAGCTAGACTTACGCACTCCTTGAGAAGTAAGTCACTGCTTCTGCTGCTGCACGGGAAAAAGTTGAGTTTCTTTGAGTAAGAAACCCTCTGAGGTCAAGAAATCCCGAACTGTGTTTTTCAGAAATTTTCTGACGCTTATGCACTAGCACACACTATTGTGCAGTAACTGCGTCCTTCAGCTACGCTGGTCTACTACGTTACCTCTTCTGCAACTGAAAAAACTTACCCCTCTGTCAACTCTCTCAGAGGGAGCCTTTTCTGCGCTAGATTGCCCTCCTGGCCTGGATAACGTGATTTCTGGGAGGGTCTGTTGCTGCTTATGCAGTTCCCAGACCCTTCAGCGTTGATCTGCTGGTTCTCTTTTGTTTCTCCTGCACTTCAGCTTGAATAAGCTCTGATACCATGTGAAAATTCCCAGGTCTGGATTCCTACTGCAACAAATCTGAATTACTTCTATTATTTTTCATAATTATTCCATTACAGTGAAATATCGAAGTAATTTTTGAAGCAGTCTACACAAATAATGTTGCGGAATAAATCTAAGTGCTGAAACAAACTGAACAAAATACAATAAAAAACATCCACATTTGACACAGTTATTTTTGGACTAAGTCCCCAGAAAAACCCAACTTGGGAAAACCGGTGCAGCATATCTGAGGGTTTTGTAATATTAAGCAGCAGAATCTTTAGTACAACTAGGGTGCCAACATCCGGCAAACCCTTCAGAGAAATCTAGACAATAGAAAAATATGAGGTATACTTCACTCTGCAAATCCCCAGCTGATCTGAATAGCGTTGGTGAAGCCCCTTTCTGCCTCTGCCTGATGCCTACGTTGGAACTGCGTAAGCCTGCGTGGGCAAGCTCTGGAACTGCGTCACCTCTGCTCAATAACTGATCTAGGCTGATCTGAACTGAGTTTTGGACCTCCTGGCTTAGAAACCCCAGCTCCCAACCTTTTCCGGACTGAATCGAGGAGATATTGCGCTACTTCTACGTGAGTTCCTTCAGAAACTGCATCACCCCTCCAGGTGACTGCGCTCTCTCTCTTCTGCGTTGCTGTTGCCCCTCTCTGAAATGTACTCCTAGTCCTCCTGACCAGTTACTGCCTGTGCCCCTCTCTGATACTGATCACTGAATCAAATTCACTTATCCAACCCTGCCCTAGTGATTTGATTCTGATCAAAAGTTGTGTCTCCTCACACAAACTCGAAAATTCCAAATGCTCAATGTGCTCAACATTGTCTTTTCCATAGGCCCCTCACCCTCCTTATATTGTTCCGTTGACCCTTCAACGGCCAAGATTAAAACATAATCAAGAGCTAGATTAACTTGGAGGTGATCCATGACTTTATCTAGAAGATTCACACTTACTTTAATTAATACCCTTTAATTAATCAGTTTCTCTAACTTTAGACTTAGGAAAACATTAAAAAATGATTAATTAATTTAATTAAACCATCTCTAAGTGGAATTTTCCAAAACCATTTCTGGGTTTTATGGCATACATGTGTCCTAGCCTATATACAAAGTTACAAGGCTAGAGCACATCCGATGCTACCATAAATCAACATCTTCTCCGACAGTGAGGGAGAAGAGGAGACATATTATGAGATGGGAGGAGATGTCGGCACCAAAGCACCAGGAGAGGATCCTCCACCACCACCTCCTCTAGCAGCAGGGGGATCAGCGTTTGCACCTACCGGAGGGGTCCTTGCATTTTTGCGGGGAGTTCCCAAGTACCTGTGGAAATTTCTAAATCTTTACACTTAATGCAGAAATTATTACTGTTAATTTGGTTATGCTCCTCCTACTTAGACAAGTTATTAACTGAATAAATTCAAGTTAAAATCGAAGCAAAACACATAACAGATCTCCACCAATTCAGATCTAGAACAAGTTCATGCACACATAGTCAAAGTGACACAATTATTTCTGGACAAATAGTCCCCGGAAAAACCCAATGCGGGAAAACCGATCTCTGGCTGCTGGAAGGTTTTATTATTAAGAATTTTCCGAATACAAGACGCCTGGGTTCCAGATCTGGAAAACCAAACAGAGATATAATAGATCTACAGCTCACTAGCTGATCTAGGGCCAAAATAATGACTGATCCACACCCTCAACCGGGATTTACAGAACTCAGCCAAAATTAGGGCCTAGAAACCCCAGCGTTGCCCCTGAAAACTTCTGCGTCATCCTCTGAAGCCCCTCTGACCCTCAGCGCTGCTCCTCAAAGGGTTGCATTACCCCAGACTAGGTGACGCAGTGCTTGACTCCTTACGCTGCCCCTTAGGGTCTCTGCGTAACCCCTGAGGGCTTCCTGCTAAAAATCACGCTGTCCTTGAGGGACTGCGTTGTCCTTGTTGTTGCTGCTGCTCTCCTGCTTCTGCGTTGCCTCTCTGAGTTGATCTCCGCCTCTTGCTGATTCTAGACCCCGGGATCAGATCATCCCCTTGGCCTAAATTCCCCTCTCTGCAGCGTAAACACTTCTAAGAATTCTTAGCAAACCTACCCTAGAATCTCAGCTTAGCTTCAATGCTCTGCCTCTGTGTGTCTTTACAAATGACTCCAAGTCTTTCCTTTATTCTTTTTCTCATTGGAAAACCAACAACCATGATCAGATCTTGAATCAATGGCTAAGATTAAAAGAAAGCTTGATATGTGTGACTTAAGACAATTTCATCACATGTTTAATTAAATTCACTTTAATTATTTAAGTTCCCTAAGTTTTAACTTAGGAAATACATTAAAATAATTAATTCATTTAATATCTCCTAAACCAAATGAAATTTCCCAAATCAATTTATGGGTCTTGTAGATCAAGTGTACTCTAGTCCCTCCACAAAATTTGGGAGCTAGAGCACGACTGATGCTACCCCAAATACACAAAATCTCAACACTCCCTCTTAGCATCAAGGGTATGCTCTAGCAATACATCACACTTATGCATTACAAGACTTTGGGCACTGGTTCTGTGTTGTTGATGCTTGGTCTGCTGCCACTCAACTCTGCACCGCTGTTGCCATTCTATACTGTTGCCCATGACTCTGCCACTGCCACTGCAACCTCTGTACTGCAACTCCCTCCCAATATGTTGCATCTGTGCTGCTCATAGCACTGCCACTGTTTATCTTCTGCACTGCAACTTCAGTTGTTGAGATAAACAACTAAATCTCCTGCCCAATCTTTGACAGACAAATCAGATGGGCTACATCCTTATCACTGAAGCTCCATAGACTACAGATCTGTGGTGGCATGTGAAGGATGATGCACAGCTACAACTTTGCACTGCGTAAGTAGACTCCCTCTGCACTACTAAAGTCACATCAGCCCCTTGTGCTGAAATCTCTCATGCTGTTGCTGCACTATGTTGTCCTTCTGAAGCCTTCTGCGCTACTGCAGCTCTGCACTACGTTAGCAGCTCTGCTCTGCACTGCTGAAGTCACATCAGCCTCTACGCTGCTACTACTCTATGCTGTTGCTGCTCTTCTCTGCGTTGCTCCTCCCAGTCTTCAGATCTACCTCTGCCTTTGCTTCATTTGTGATCTATGCACTCACTGCTCCACTTGTCCCGCTACCGTCTTAAGGCTGTCGTAGCTTGCTTGTGATCCAAGAGATGAGCTACTCAAGGATCCCGCCTGACTTCTATGTAGCTCCTCTACATATCCATGTCACCCCACCACCATGGTTCATGAGTGCTTATGGTTGCATCATCTTTTGACCCATCATCTGCCACGGTAGCTTTGGAAGAAGAGGCTTCCTTGTCCCTTTTCTTCTGAGTACAATTGCTAGCAAAATGTCTCATTTCACCACACTGGAAGCACTTGATCTTTGAGAGATCCCTCTTCTTCTTTGGCTAACTCTTTGATGCCAAGGTTGCTTCTTCCTCATCTTCCTTCTTCACTTTGCTCGATCCAGAGCTATACTGCTTCTTGGTGAATCTGCGGAGTTCTTCTTGACGCAGAATTGACCACAAGTTGTCCCAATCTGGGAGGTCCGCTCTGCCCAAGATACTTTGGACAAAAGTTTCCCACTCATCTGTGACTGCATTGAGGGCAGTCCTGACCATCACATCGTCTTCCACCTTAGCACCAGTTGAAGTCAACTGATCTCTGATCGACTGCAGTCTGAAGAGGAAATGCTCCATGTCTTCTTCCTTGGTCATCATGAATGACCTCATCTGTGTCTCCAACAACATCTTCCTTTGGATAGATTTTCCCTCATATAGCGAGATCAAGGCCTTCCACATCTCATTAGTTGTCTTCTTCTCAGCTAAGTGTGGTACAATATGGTCCTTGATTCCATCCATAATCAGTCGTTTGGCATGCCCAGCAGCCTCCTTATGCTTCCGAAGGAGATCCGGATCTGTCGGTGTGGCCAGTGTTTGCTCTGCATGGCCTTTAAGATTGTATGCCTCAAGGACTATCAGGATCCTTGCCTTCCAAACTGAAAATTCTGAGAGGCCATCCAGCCTGTCCTGATCATGCAGTCCATGAGGAGCCATCTACTCAGAATGTGTCGGAACTTCCTTTTCTCTTTACTAGAGAAATGGATCTAAGGCCCTTGGTGAAACAGGCACCTTCTGCTCCCTCTAACAACTGATTTCCATCCTTGGAAATCTGCCAAATCAACTATGATTCGGCTCTCTTTGATCCTCTGATCAAACTGCAAGTTTATTTTGGCTAGAAACTCTCTGAGACGCTGATCTCTTCCCGCTCTTTGTCACTTGTGCTAAAGCTAAATTTATGAAATCTTCAAAAATTTAACCCCACCAGCACCTTCTGAATTTTTGCAATTTTTCTTTAGTCTTTTCTGGATCTAACAGATTCAGCTCTACATCACACTGGCTGGCTTCATACTGTTCCAACGTTGTTTCTGAGCTGCCTCTGTGCAGTAATTGCGTGGGCTTGCTAAGAGACAGCGTTAGACTGCGTCACCCTTCCTTCTGCGTGAATCTGCCTCTGAAAACTGCGTTGTCCCTTCAGATTTGCATTTTTGTTGCTTTTCCAGTTGCTTCATGCAGCTAGAACCTTCAGATTCTTGCTAGTGACCCTCCTAGATCTGCAATTGCTCTGATACCATGTGGAAATTTCTGAATCTTTACACTTAATGCAGAAATTATTACTGTTAATCTGGTTATGCTCCTCCTACTTAGACAAGTTATTAATTGAATAAATTCAAGTTAAAATCGAGGCAAAACACATAACAGATCTCCACCAATTCATATCTAGAACAAGTTCATGCACACATAGACAAAGTGACAGTTATTCCCTATACAAATAGTCTGAAAAACCCATCACAAGAAAACCGAGTCTCTCGCTAGAGGTTTATTATTAAGAATTTTTGAATACAAACGCTAATCTGGGTTTCGGATCTAGAAAATCCGACGAGGAGATATAGTAGATCTGACTCTGTTGGGCGATCAAGGAGCTAAAATAATGGGCCAGTCCACACCCTCGGTGGGATTTGGAACTCAGCCAAAATTAGAGCCTAGAAACCACAGTGCTGCCCCAGTGGGCCTTTGCATCAACCTCTGAAGCCACTCTGACCCTCAACATTGCTTCGGAAAGGGCTGCGTTACCCCAGACTAAGTGACGCAGTGCTTACGCTGCCCCTTAGGGTCTCTGTGTAACCCCTGAGGGTTTCCTACAGAAAATCACGTTGTCCTTGAGGGACTGCACAACACCTGCGTAGCACAGTTGCTACCCTTCCTGTTGCTGCTCTCCTGCTTCTCTGTGCTGCCTCTCTGAGATGATCTTTGCCTCTTGCTGATTCTAAGCTCCGGGATCAGATCATCCCCTTGGCCTAAATTCCCCTCTCTGCAGCTGAAACACTTCTGAGATTTCTTAGCAAACCCGCCCTAGAATCTCAGCTTAGCTTTAGTGCTCTGCCTCTATGTGTCTTTACAAATGACCCCAAACCTTTCCTTTATACTTTTCTCGTTGGGGAACCAACGGCCATGATCAGATCTTGAATCAATGGCTAAGATTAAAAGAAAGCTTGATCCGTGTGACTTAAGACAATTTCATCACATGTTTAATTAAATTCACTTTAATTATTTAAGTTCCCTTAGTTTTAACTTAGGAAATACATTAAAATAATTAATTAATTTAATATTTCCTAAACCAAATGAAATTTCCCAAATCAATTTCTGGGTCTTGTAGATCAAGTGTACTCTAGTCCCTCCACAAAATTTGGGAGCTAGAGCACAACTAATGCTACCCTAAATACACAAAATCTCAATAGTACCTAAAGTTGAGGGTCCAAGGGACAGTTCAGGGGCAGCGTGTCTCAGTGTTGGTGGACAGCGGGGCTACGCACAACTTCATTGATGCCCAATTGGTGCAGAGGAGAGGCATACAAACAAAGACTTTTGATGGGTTTTTTATGCTGGTTCCCAGGGCTAGGACCATGCAGTGCATGCATTATGTCCCGGCATTGTCCGTGACCATGGGGACATACACATTGACAGATCAATTCTTCGTGGTAGATATTCCGGACACCAACTTTGTGTTGGGAGTCCAGTGGCTCATCATCCTTGGGAAGGTCACCACTGATTGGAAAACATTGGATATGGATTTTGTGGACAAGAAGAGTGGGAAGCAGGTGATGCTAAGGGGCATGCACACATACCCTCCTCAAAAATCTTTTGTGCATATAGAATGGAGGCAGATTTCTGGAAGGGAGACATAGAGTGGTTCATGGAGTTGAGGATTTCGGATGCAAGTGTCTCGGGCCAGCCTATGCACCCAGATGTGTAGGTTCTCCTAGACCGTTACTCTACGGTTTTTGGGGACATTCCACTAGGGCAGCCACCATATTGGGGGTTTGAGCACACTATTGAGTTGGAGTCCGCCATTCAGGCCATGATCACCACCCCCTACAGGCATCCCAAGGCCTATAGGGGAGAGATTGAGAGAGTTATCCATGAGCTCTTAGCATTGGGGCACATCAGGCCCAGCACGAGTCCATTCGCTTCTTTAGTGGTTTTGGTAAAGAAGAAGGATGGCACACTACGGATGTGCATAGACTACAGGGCCCTAAACAAGAAGACCATGAAGAACCGCTACCCTATTCCCAGGATCGATGAGTTGATGGACGAGCTGAGGGGAGCAAAGTTCTTCTCCAAGATTGATCTAAGGTCGGGATACCACCAGATCTGGGTGAGGGACAAGGATGCCCCCAAGACTGCATTTCGTTGTCATTATGGCCATTTCGAGTTCTTGGTGATGCCCTTTGGGCTCACCAATGCTCCAGCTACTTTCCAGTCTTGCATGAACCACATCTTCCGTGGTTAGTTGAGGAAGTTTGTGCTGGTGTTTTTTGACGATATCCTCACATACAACCGCACATGGGAGGAGCATTTGCAGCACATAGAAACGGTGTTGTGTATCTTGGAGGAGCAGCGTTTCTATGCCAAGTTGTCCAAATGCGAGTTTGGTTTGACGGAGATGCTCTACTTAGGGCATATCAATGGGGTGGATGGACTGAGAGTCCACGAGGAGAAGATTAGGGCTATCAGAGATTGGTTGGAGCCGAAGAATGTGACGGAGCTTTGGGGGTTTGTGGGTATTTGTACATACTACAGGAAGTTCGTCAAAGGATTTTTGCATCTTGCAACACCCCTCACAGACCTCACCAAAAAGGGGGCTTTCAGTTGGAATGAGACTATGCAGAGGCCTTTTGACAGGCTCAAGGAGGTGATGAGCATTTGTTCGATACTAGCCCTGCAATGAGCATTTGTCCGGTGCTAGCCCTGCCAGACTTCACGCAGCCATTTGTGCTGGAGTGTGATGCTTCGGGGGAAGGAGTAGGTGCAGTACTGATGCAGGGAGGGCACCCCATAGCTTTCGAGAGTCGGAAGCTATTGTCGCATGAGAGACTCTACCCCATTTAAGACAAGGAGATGCTGGCATCATGCATGCGTTGCCTAAGTTTCAGCAATATCTAGTGGTGAACAGATTTCAGGTGAGGACAGATCACAACAGCCTCGGGTTTTTCTTGGAGCAGAAGCAGCTGCAGGAGAGGCAACAAAAATGGGTCAGCAAGATCCAAGCATTCGACTTTGACATCAAGTATGTCAAAGGGAAGAACAACATAGTAGCAAATACGTTGTTCCGGAGACCAGCGTCTCTATCCTTGATGAGCATTGACACAAATTGGAGGGCTCAGCTGCTGGTGGAGTATTCCAAAGACCAGTTTGCATGCGAGGTACTGGATGGGCAGGTGACAGATGACCAGTACAGGGTGATGGATGAGGTTATTTATTACCAAGACCGGATCTTTTTTACGGCCAACCCCCGGTTAAGGGAGAATATTTTGCATGCAGCACATGATTCTCCACATTCAGGGCACCAGGGATTCACCAAGACCGACAGGACCATCAGAGAGAGGTTCTCCTGGAAGGGCCTCAAGGAGGACGTAGTTTGCCAGAAGAACAAAGGGGAGTTGAACCACCCGGCGGGGTTGTTGCAGCCGTTTCCCATTTCGGAGGGGAAATGGGAAAGCATATCTATGGACTTCATCACAGGGCTGCCCATGGTACAGGGCAAGGATTGCATCTTCGTGGTTGTTGACCAGTTGACGAAGTATGCCCATTTCTTTGCCATTTCAGCTCGGTACACAGCCTCACAAGTGGCTGAGTTGTTTTTCAGGGATATTTTCCGACTCCGTGGTCTTCCAAAGACCATATTCAGTGACAGCGACAGTCGGTTCATGGGAGGTTTCTGGCTGGAGTTGTTCCATTTGGTGAGTACAGAACTAACACCCAGCACGAGCTACCACCCACAAACAGATGGACAGACGGAAATAGTTAACAAGTGGCTGGAGTGCTACTTGAGGAACTATGTCACAGGGCAACAGAAGGCTTGGCTCGTTGGCTGCACTTGGGGGAATACTGCTACAACATAACATTTCACATGTCCATCGGTATGTCTCCATTTTATGCTTTGTATGGTTATAATGCACTGACTTTTGTTGATGTGATGTTTGGAGCTAGCAATGCCCCCAAGGCCAAAGACTGGATCCAAGAGAGCCAAGACATTCTCAGGGATCTTAAGGATAACTTGGCAACATCCCAGAATCAGCAAAAGGTGTACGCAGATAGAGGCCGTGTGGAGAGGCAATTTGAGGTGGATGACTTAGTGTATCTTCGGCTTCAGCCATATAGGCAGTCTACACTGAAGCAGAAGGGAGCCGAGAAGCTCAAGCCACGTTTCTATTGGCCATACAGAGAGATCCGGCGGGTTGGAAAGGTGGCATATAAGCTGGAGTTTCCACAAGGGAGCCAGATTCATAACATTTTCCATGCCTCATGCCTGAAGAAGGCTCTAGGACAATAGATGACAGCTACTACGGAGCTCCCTCCTACCGATGATGAGGGGAATTTGGTGCTACAGTCGGAGGCCATCCTTGATACTAGGGAGAGACACTTGAGGAGCAGGGTGGTGAAGGAATATATGATCAGGTAGAGGAACCTTCCAGATGAGGATGCTACTTGGGAGGGAGAGAAGATCCTGCAGCATCCATCTTTGTAGTTGCTTGAGGAAAAGCAACATTTTGGCGGGGAGGACTGTAATATTCCAAATTAGCAGTCAGTTAATTGGATTATTAATTTTGATTAATTTTGCCTTTTTCATAATGTTCAGCAGAAATAAAGTGGGTAAGGGGGCCCACAAATAAACTATGTAGCTAAAGTGCTTTCCTAAAGTCACTAGAGACAAATATTGAGGTTGTAGTGGGGTCCATGTGGCCACCCACTCGAATGAGGCAGTGTCCTAGTGGCAGCATGGGAGAGGTAGCACAATGAGCAGCGCAGAGATAGGTCGAAGGAGGGGCAACGCAGTCAAGATGGGCCAAAGGGAACGTTGGAGGCTCAGCTTGGACAAAAGAGGATGAGAGCAGCTCATTCCTCATTAATTCATCACCTATTTTCTATCTGATTGATTGTAGCACACTTGAGCTGTTTAGCTAAGTCTGCAAGTGTTGTTTAGCACAGAGATTTCCGAGCAGAGATCTCAACCTCTACCTCGGGGGACTTCGAGTGTCCGCTCGGGAGCGGAGTTCCATCTAGTTTCGGAAAGGAGTTTTTCAGTGAAGCATTCCAGGCATACGCAGTCCCTTCAGGACAGTGCAAAGGCCACACTGACTGTGTGGGTAGTACGTAGTCCAGTTGAGGAGAGGTGTTGGGAAGTAGGGAGGAAGAGCAGATTTCAGTCGAAGGTTTGCAGGGGAGGTTAGCCACCTCCTACCAAGGATTTGGAGCAGGATTTCAGAGGCACTTTCCAGCATTTCAGCCAGGGAACCGAATCACCCAGCAGAGCAACGTGCCAAGCCCAAAGGGGCCATTTTCCAGGGTCAGGATTTCTGGAAACCCTTCGCGGGTTTTTGTGGGTCTTGTGAGTAGAGCCTGGGGTTTTAATCCCGAAATCTTATGAGCATAAGAGCAGGCCCAACTCGCAATTCATTTCCAGCCAGCAGCAGTTCCAACTCTGGCAGCGCAAAGGTTCAGCCACGCAGAGCAGCAGATCAATGGTGTTTCTGTCCGGGTTTGAGCAGTATCTCAGCCTGTCTTATGCAAGCCCAAGTGCCATCTTTTCGAGCACCTTATTGTACTCTTTCCCACAGAAAAATTAATAAAATGGCTCAAATGTTTTTGGCTCCATTCATGGTGTTTTAATAGCATTTCCTGTTTTGTTGTAGCTTTTAGTCTTGTGTGCTTTGTATTACTATTTGTTCCCAATTTGGGATATTTCAAAACACTAGGGTTAGGTTTCATCCCATAAATTAGGGTTTCATGGTTAAACTGCATCATTCTTTGAATCCATCACATCAATGGCCTCCAAATCCTGACATCAATGATGATACCTGCATGTATTCTACATCCTGCACCAGCCTACAATACTGCACCTGCTCCTGCTTTGACATCAATGACAACACACTCAACAATCTCCCCCTGTGTCATTGATTTCAACACACCTAGCAAGACAAGGTATGTTACATCCTACATCTCTCTCTCCCTTGATTCCTCCAAATTTCTCTCCCCCTTTCACATCAATGGCAAAGGGTGACTCCCCTAACAATTTGATTGATCCTACGAACCTATGATCTATCTCCCAATGGCAGACTTCCCTTGTCAACATGCTTTCCTGCTGCATCCTGTAACATCATTGGATCATGTGTTGTTGCTCCCCCTGAACAATATGCTTCTCCTGCAAACTCCCCATGTCTCTGTGCATCTACCAATTGTGTGAGAGATCATTGAGAAACACGTTTCCTCTACCAGACCCTGGTGGTCAGATCTTCATGCCTGGTGAGTCACCTTCCTTCATGATTCAGTGAGGTCCACGTCAAACCGCTTCTACAATATGGTGCAAAATGGCCAAGGTTGTGACATAAATAACATTCGGCATTCCTTCCTTCCTGGATCTGCGGAGTCCACTTCAAGTTTGATTTACAATCTCGTGCAAAATGGCCAAGTTTATGACATATGTAGCACTCAATATCTGATCTAAACAATTGAGTGAAAGTGTTCTATTTTTTCTATCAAGGATATAAGGGACTTTGTCCTGTTTTCCAGTGAACCTGTCGCTAGGGTTTTGATAAAACCCTTTATCCATACTCTTGCAATCTCTAGCTCTATGTCCATAGTTAGAGCATGTGTAACAATAATCATGAAATGTGCTATCATATCTAGGTATGTGGGGTGAAGATCTACTGAAGATGCCTTGTCTATGGCTTTGTTGTTCTCCATTTTTAAATGGTCCACTATGAATTGGAATCTTAAATAAATCATCTTGTCTTCTTGAGGTCTTCCAGCTTTCGGTGTTGGTTGATTTGTGCAAAACCTTGACTTTGGGCTTTTCTCATTCTTGGCACGAGACTTCTCTCTGTTATGAGGCTTCTTTTGTTCCTTGACATTGTGAAAATTTCTGAATCTAAACCAAAAACCCTATTGCAGTAAATCTGATTTACTTCTCCTACTTGTTTTCTTTAATTAACAAGTTATCTTCTGAATAATTCAGGAAAACATCAAAGTAAATACACTGCATCCTACACAATTATACAAATCAAGAGCTAAAAAATAAGTAAAGCACACAGACACAGGGCACAGATTTTTTGGACAAATGTCCCCGGAAAACCCCAATGTGGGAAAACTGGTGCGACAACTCTAAGGGTTTATATTATTAAGCAGTAGTATTCTGAGTACATCTAAGGTGCCATAATCCGGCTCACTCAACAGAGAAACCGTCAGCAGCAAAGATAAACTGTGAGTTTAACCTCACTCTGCAAGTCTCGGCTGATCCGACACTGGTGAAACCCCAGCTACCTCTGCGCAATCTCTACGCTGCCACTGCGTAAGCCTGCGTGGGTCTGGCTAAGGGACTGTGTCACCCTTCATTTGCATTGATCTACCTCTCCAAAAATAGAGTTTCAGCCCTGCCGTGTTAGAAACCCCAATCTCTAGCTGATTATGGATTGTCCCTCGGAGGCTCTGCATTGCCCCTGCGTGAGCCCTGCGTCACCCTCTTTGGGGTCTGCGTCACCTCTCCTGGTGGCTACACGACCTCCTCTGCGTCTCTATTGCCCTTGCTCTGGAATGTACCATTGGTCCTCTGACCAATTACTACATTTGCCCCTCACTGCTTCTCTGAATCACTCAGATCTAATCTTCATCCGAGCACTGCTCTATCCGAAAAATTCAATCTCTTAGATCCACTGTGTGTGTTCTCCAACTGACCCCAAGCCTTCATTTAATACCTTTCCAGTTGACGAGTCAACGGTCATGATCTAATCTCTAATCAACGGCTAAGATTAGAAAAGACTTGATCCTCGTCACTTAGAACATTCTCACCCACATGTTAAATTAATTCACTTTCATTATTTGATTTCCCTAAGTTAGACTTAGGGTCCCCATTAAAATAATTAATTATTTGAATAACTTAAGCTCCAGGTGGAATTTCTCCAAACGATTTCTGCCTCTTGAAGATCTCATGTGTTCTAGTCCCTCCACAAAGCTTCGGAGCTAGAGCACATTCGATGCTACCCAAAAATCAACACTCCCTCTTAGCGAGGAATGTGTTCTAGCAATACTTCAACCTGAAGCATCACCCTAATCCACGACATCGGTACTCTGGGTTGTTGATGCTCTGTTGTTGCCCCTCATCTACTGCGTTGCTGCCTTTTGTACTGTTGCCCATGTCACTGCCACTGGCACTGCCTCATCTGTACTGCAGCTCCCTCTGAAATGCTGCATCATGCTGCCCATAGCACTGCCACTGCTAACTGTTGCACTGCAACTCAGTTACTAAGAAGTAAGCAACTGAAAACATCACCCAAAGACTTGACATACAAGTTAATATGAGTGCACCTCGATACTGAAGCACCCTCTACTACTAATCTGCGTTGACCCTCTAGAGCTCTGCGTTGTTGCTGCTCTGCCCTGCGTAAGCACTGCCTCTTCACTGTTGAAATCCATCAACCTCTGCACTGTTGCTAAGTTGTTGTTGCCTCTGCTCTGCACTACTCAGGACTTCAGCGTCCTAGCTCTACCAATGTTGCTCCATCATCCCTCACACCAACAAACTCCAATCATCTTGCTACTGTCATTAAGGGCTCTCTTAGCTCGTATGTGATCAAAGAGTTTGGGCACCTCAAGGATCCTGCCCTTTCACTACAATTCGAAAGAACTACAGATCAATGTCGCCCTACCTCTTCTCTCGAGGCACATGAGCACTCATGGCCACATCGTCATCATCTCCATCATCGTCCTTAGCTGCGGCAGCCTTTGAATCAGACTTGTCTTCACCCTTCTTCTTCTTAGGGCATTGTGTGGCAAAATGTCCTAGTTCACCACACCTGAAGCACCTGACCTTTGAAAGGTCTTTCTTCTTCTTCCTCTGCTTCCCATGTTGTCCCTTAGATGCGAGCGACGCATCTTCCTACTCCTCCTTGATCTTGATCCCTCCGTTGCTCATGCCCGCCTTGGTCATCCTCCTGATCTCTTCTTGTCGAAGAGTTGCCCACGTGTTTTCCCAACTTGGAAGCGTTGCTCTGCCCAAGGTGCCTTGGAAAAAGTTCTCCCACTCATCGAAAACTGCATTTAGAGCAGTCCTTACCATAAGAACTTCATTAGGTGTGGCCCCCACAACAACCATTTGATCACGGATCGCCTTCAATCTAATGAGGAAGGGGATCTCGATTCTCTTCTCCCTTCAGCATCTGGAATAGTCGAAGTTGATTCTCTAGAAGCATTCTCCTCAAAACAGAAGTCCCCTGATACAATGTGGTCAAAGAGGTCCACATCATCCTTCTCAGCAATGTGTGGGACCAATGTGCTCGATGGTGTCTTCAACTTGTGACAATGACTCTTTTGACTTCTTGACCTAGGACAAACACTAGAGGCACTCAATGGGTGCTTGACCGCTAAAATAAAAGACCTTGAGCATGAAACCCATGCTCCAAAAATTACAATAATAATTTTCTTTCATTTTACAAAATACAAGAATCAAAAAATCATTTCATATTTATGAAGACTGAACCTAGTTACACATTTTTCAACACCTTGAAAAAAGAAGGAAAACGAAGAATGAATGAAAGAACTACAGATGGATGTTTGTGAAAAAGACTTAATAAATACTGAAGTTATATTTTGTGTTGTTGAAGAAATGAAAGAAGAAGAAAGCTTACAACAAATTGTATCTAATAACTTGATAATGATATGAGTAGCATCAGAAAGATTGAGGACCCTGAAGGTTTGTGTTTGCTTGTATATATGTTTGAAGGTTTATTACTGATTGGGATTGTGATTGTGCAAGATCTCTCTGTTAAAATATTGAACGTTTGAAGCATGCTTAGATATATATATATATATATATATATATATATATATATATATATGAAGCATCTTGTGGCAATAAGATGTTTGGGAGGACATCTGGTCGCCCTATGTGTTGATCTCTAGATCCCAAAGTAGGGAGGGTGGCATTGGTCATGGAGCTCTGACCTTGGATACGCACCTAGATCCCTAGGTTGGTGTTAGAGCTTAAAAGTCTGATGGTACATAAAGTGACTAAAGCTTGAGTACACCTTAGTCCCACCCGATTAGAGCACCCCGGTGAGGTATCTAATCTGTAGAACTGCATCTGTTGTGACTCTTCATAGAGTATATCATTTTGAGATCTTCCATGTATCTCTGTATATATGTAATTATGAATACCTCCCTAGTTAAAAGGGAGTGTTGAAAAATGTAACTAGTGTCGATCTTCATAACTGTACTTTAGTCATGATGTAAAGTATTTGTCAAAAGAAAGAAAAAGAAAATTTATTTGACTTATTAAAGCATGGGTTTCATGCTTGGATCAATGGTTTTTAGGTCAAAGCCTCCATTGTAGGCTACTATGGTTTATGTCAAGTGTCCTTGTCCATGTCATAATGTAAGAGACCCTTCTTGGGCTTTGTCAATCAAGAAAGAACACAAGCGAGGTAAAATAGGTCTACCTCACACAAGAAGTCGAATTTTTCTCTGTTTATCTCACACGTGCGAAGTTGTTGGGTTGTTGGAAGAGCCAAAATTCTAGAGTTGTTGGGGGCCAAAATTCTGGATTGTTGTTGGGTTGTAGTTGTTGGACAAGAAGAGAGTACTGAAGTTTGTTGAATCATCTTAGAAGGCTGATTTGGTTGAGGAGGAAGGTCTTTTGGTCAGGTCTAAGGTTTGTTGATTTTTGTAGCATCATAAAGTGATCTAAGTCTCATGTTTGGTGAGGAGGCTTGAACACTCGTATTCCAAAGAACCCATAAACCGTTTGTGAAAAATCCACTCAGTTCATGTTTTATTAAAATAATTAATTATTTTAATAGGTACCCTAAGTCTAAACTTAGAGAAATTAAATAACTAATGGGTATTAATAAAACAGAGTGTGAATTTTCTAGATAATGAAGATCAAGTCAAGATTTAATCTTAGCCATTGATTAGACTTCTAATCTGGGTCGTTGATTTATCAATGAGAAGATTATAAAGGAAGGCTTGAGGGCCATTTGGAAAGCAAGTCGGGCATACACCCAATAACCCGAGGGAAGTCGATTCTTCAGAATTTAGAATTCGATTTCAGAGGGAGAGTTGCAAGGTGGAGGGAAGCGGAGGGTCTCAGCAGCAGTCAGAGCTCGAGGAGGAAGGACGCCAAAGGGTAGAAGGGCAGCACAGAGGGACAGCGCAGTAGTGACGCAGTCTCTGCGCAGGGAATCACGCAGGGTTGACGCAGTGAAGGCTAGTGAGCCTCTCAGGTGTCAGAAATTCTCCAGAGGTCTGGAGAAAAATTAACTCAGGTGTTTTCTTGGAAGTTTCTCAATCATTCTGCCAGTCATTCCTTGTAAAGAAATTGTTGCTGAAGATTAATATATAAACCCTCATCTGCTGCACCGGTTTTCCCACATTGGGTTTTTCCGAGGACAATTGTTCAAAAATAACTATGTCGCTGTGATTGATTCTCGTGCTTGTATTTCACTATTCTTTTCTCTATATGTACTTGCGTGATAACTGCAGTAGAATTTATTTCGAAATTTACTGAAGGGTTTATTGTAAATAACTTATTGTAACAAATAAGTAAGAGAAATAAATCAGTAACTGCAGTAGAATTTCAAATTTGAAATTTTCACATGGTATCAGAGCTGAGATCGGCTAACAAGATTGGAGATTCTGCAATGGAACAAAGTCTTGAGGCTACTAGAGCAGCAACTCGAAAGGGTTCTGCAGTCCTCCAAAGAAAGAGAAAAGCATGGAAGGAAGGTTGGATCACGACATCTCTGTATTAGCTTCCAGATAGGAAGAAGAATTCGCTTGCTTGTCAAGCTTTGCTTCCTCAGAGTTTTGGTACATTGATAGTGGAGCTTCTACACATATGACGGGAATACGATAATGTTTCTCAAGCTACCAAGAAGAACAAATGAACTTCAAGATCACCATGGGCAATAAGGCGAAATGTACCCCTGTTGGAAGAGGTACCTGTGAAAAAAATTTAAACTACTTAACATAAATTTCTACTGCAGGAATCTAGTTTACTTCTCCTACTTGTGTTTTTAATTATACAAGTTATTTTCAGAAATATTCAAAAAATAGTGAAGTAAACACACTGCAGATCTACACATACATACAGATCAAGTACTGAAGAATAAAGCACACATGACAAAGGACACACAATATTTTTTTGGACAATGTCCTTGGAAAAACCCAATGTGGGAAAACCGGTGCAACAGCTCTTAGAGGGTTTTATTATTATGCAAAATGCTTGAATACAATCAAGGGCACCGGTAGTGGTTTTCCCAACAGAGGAATCACGGCAAATGTACTTCTATCACTCGGAGATAGAAAATATGGTTGATTCAGCTAAGGCTTCACACCTTCTGAATCGCTGAATACGAGCCCTTTTTGGCCCACTAAAAATCCCAGCAATGCCTCTCCCAGCATTGTGTCAGCTCTGCGTAGTTGTTAGAGCTTTTGCATAGCACAAGCTGCTCTTGCGTCACCCCTTTGGACTCAGTGTTGCTTCTGCGTCACCCTGAAGGGCCTGCATCAACCTCTGCACTACCTCTGCATGAGCCTAGTTGGGTTGTGTCCCTCCTGTAGGGTCTCGCGTTGCCTGGTACGGATCTGCCTCTCTGCCTATGTATTCTTGGCCTTGGATCTGAATAATCCCTCATTGATTTGCCCATCACCAGCACTACAAGCTCACTCGAAAATTCTCAGCAAACCTCGCCCCAGAATTTCGACTTAGCTCAAGTGCTACTGCTCTGTGTGTTCTCCAACTGACACCAAGCCTTCCTTTAATACTTTTCTCGTTGAACATTCAACGACCGTGATCTAATCTCTAATCAACAACTAGGATTAGAAAAGACTTAATCCATGTCACTTAGAACATTCTCACCCACATGTCTAAATTAATTCACTTTAATTATTTAATTTCCCTAAGTTAGACTTGGGGTATCAATTAAAATAATTAATATTTTGAATAACTTATGTTCCGGGTGGAATTTCTCTAAACGATTTCTGGGTCTTGGAGATCTCATGTGTTCTAGCCTGGGGATGCGTGGAAACGCCGGCAAGGGGTCCGTTTCCTGCAACTTACGCGTGCACGCACGTCCGGGAACGGCTCCGCCGTACGTACGTCTTCCGTACAGAAAACGCGCGCACGGGCGGGAACGCGTTTTTGTACTGTAGTCGTGCTTTCCTTGCCTTTAAAGCGATTTAACTTGGTTTTTTTTTTGTTTTTTTCGGTTTTCGTGCTTTTAAACATTATTGTAATCATTTATGGATGCTTGTAGATGGATTTTTAAAGCCTATGGCCCTAGTATTTATATGTGATTCATGGTAATGTTAAATTCTTAAAGTAAAAGTGACATTCTCCTTAATCTTCATTTTCATTCTTTTACTTAAATTTTTAACATTACCATGAAATGACTCAGGATGTTTGAGAGTGGTTTCAACCTCATTGGATTTCATATGGAGAAAGTAGAATTTTAGATCTCATTCAAAATCCAGCAGACTTATCAGTTTTTCAGGATTTCAGGGTTGGGTGATTGCAATGTTTTCATTGTATTTTGTCATGTATTAGGGTATGGAACTCATATTTAATCAAGAGCACCAATCCGATATTCCGAGATTGCTATTTCCATTGTGTCTGTTATCATTCATGAGTAAATGTGTTGTAACTTGTAATAGTTTATGCTTTGAATTTATCATGTATCATGTATGTTTTTAACTTTTATGATTTCACATAATATTTCTTAAATGTCCTAAATTCTAATATAAAGTTAAATTATATATATATATATATATATATATATATACCGCGTTTCCCCGTTTCCAAAATTCTAGAGGTCGCGCTCGCTTTCGTCGTTTTAAAACTCGGCTCGCTTCGTTTCGTGCAATTTAGGTTCTAGCCTCTCCACAAAGCCAAGCTAGAGCACATCCGATGCTACCCAAAATCTCAACACTCCCTCTTAGTGAGGAATGTGCTCTAGCAACACTTCACTCCAAAAGCGTTACTCTGATCCATGGCATCGGTCCTTTGCATTGCTGATGCTCGGCCTGCTTCCCCTCATCCACTGCGCTGCTGCTTTCTGTATTGTTGCCCATGTCATTGCCACTAACACTGCCACATCTATACTGCAGCCCCTTCTCAATTCCTGCATCATGCTACCCATAGCACTGCCACTGCTAACTGTTGCACTGCAACTCAGTTGCTGAGAAGTAAGCAACTGAAGGACATCACCCAAAATACAGACAGACAAGTCAGTTTGGCTGCATCTCAATACTGAAGCACCCTCTGTCGCTGCTCTACACTAGCCCTCTAAAGCTCTGCGTTGTTTGCTACTCTGCACTGTGTAAGCACTGCCGATGTGCTGCTGAAGTCCCATCAGCCTCTATGTTGTTGCTTCCACGTTGTTGTTGCCTCTCCTCTGCGCTACTCCAGTCTTTAGCGTCCCAGCACTACCATAGTACCTCCACGATCCTCTGCACCAACTAACTCCAGTCATCTTGCTACTGTCTTTAAGGGCTCCCGTAGCTCATATGTGATCTAAGATTTTGGGCACCTCAAGGATCTTGCCCCTCCTCTGCAGTTCAAGAGAACTACAGATCAATGTCCCCCACCTCTTCTCTCAAGGTACATGAGTACTCATGGCAACATCGTCATCACTGCCACTATCCCCTTTGGTTGCCGCAGCCTTGGAATCAGAATCTTCCTTGCCCTTCTTCTTCTGAGGACAAATATTAGCGAAGTGTCCCAATTCGCCACATCTGAAGCACCCGACCTTTGAGAGGTCCTTCTTCTTCTTCCCTTGCTATTGCCTCTGTCCCTTCAATGCGAGAGCTGCATCTTCCTCCTCCTCTTTATTTATCTTGGCTCCTTCGCTGCTGCTGCCCCTCTTGGTTATTCTCCTGATTTCTTCCTGACGAAGGATTGCCCACATGTCCTCCCAGTTTGGAAGTTGTGCTTTGCCCAAGATACTTTGGACAAAGGTCTCCCAATCATCGGTGACTGCATTCATGGCAGTCCTCACCAAGAGACAATCATCAGGGGTTGCCCCCATTGCAACTAGCTGATCTCGAATAGCCTTCAATCTAAAGAGGAAGGGATCGATCTCCTCTCCCTTGTGCATCGCAAACAGTCGGATCTGATTCTCCAGAATCATCTTCCTCTAGATGAGCTACCTTGATACAGTGTTTCCAGTGTCTGCCACATTTCATTTGCCATTTTCTTCTTGACAATATGTTGGACCACGCGATCCTTCACCCCAGCCATGATCAAGCGCTTAGCCCGCGCCTGATTTTCCTCATACTTCTTTAGAGGATCAACATCGACCGGAACGGCCACAACCCTCTCGGCATGTTCTCTGATATGATACTCGTCAAGGACTGACAAGATCCTGGCTTTCTAGATGAAAATTTTCAACACACCGTCCAACATGTCATGATCTCTTAATCCGTGCGAGGCCATCTCTACTCAAAAAAAAAGTCGAAGCGAAAAGCTCTTCTCCCCTCTATTGCTGCTACTCTCAACAAGAGACTGGATCTGGGTTACTTGGAGACAGAAACCCTCTAAAGACTATGCTTCCTCTGACTAGTGATTTCCCTCCCGGAAATCCTCCACCAACTCTGTCAAATCAGCCCTCTACGATCACTTCACCAATCGAATCTCAGCTTTCTTCGCTATAAAATTTGCTAAGGAACTGTTTCCCCTTACTTTGTCAACCTCGCTAGACATTGTTCTGCATCGACAGAAACAATGCCCCACCAGCAACTTCGCAGATCAAACTGCACTTCCAGCACCAGCAACCGGCACAGCGTCAATCCCTCTCGCACTGTGTCACCCTCTTGGGCCTACATCAACCTTTGCATCAGCTCTATGTGAGCTTGACAGGCTCTGCATCACCCTTTTGGGCCTACGTCAGCCACTACGTGAGCAAACAGGCTCTGCGTCACCCCTGCAGGGTCTGCTCTATCCCCCTGGTGTTGTGCCACCTCTTTCTGGATCTGTGCAGCTTCAACCGCCTTCTTGCAGCAAAATACTACGTCGCTTCGCTGATGGCTTCAACTCCCCCTAATCTGCAATAGCTCTGATACCATGTGAAAATTTATGAAACTACTTAACAGAAATTTTTACTACAGGAATCTGGTTTACTTCTCCTACTTGTGTTTTTAATTATACAAGTTATTTTCAGAAATATTCAGAAAATAGCGAAGTGAACACACTACAGATCTACACATACATACAGATCAAGTACTGAAAATAAAGCACACATCTCAAAGGACACACAATATTTTTTTGGACAATGCCCCCGAAAAAACCCAATGCGGGAAAACCGATGCAGCAACTCTTAGAGGGTTTTATTATTATGCAGAATGTCTGAATACAATCAAGGGCACCAATAGTGGTTTTCCCAACAGAGAAATCAAGGAAAATGTACCTCTATCACTCGGAGATAAAAAAAAATGGCTGATTCAGCTGAGGCTTCACACCTTCTGAATAAGAGCCCTTTCTGGCCCACTAGAAATCCCAACGTTGCCCCTCCCGGCACTGCATCAGCTCTGTGTAGCTGCTAGAGCCTCTTCGCAGCCTCTGCACTGCACAGGCTCCTGCATCACCCCTCTGCGCTCAGCTTTGCCTCTACATCACCCTGAAGGGCCTGCATCAGTCTCTGCGCTACCTCTACGCGAGCCGAGCTGGGCTATGTCCCTCCTACTAGGTCTCTGCACTGCCTGATACAGATCTGCTTCTCTTCCAATGTATTCTCGGCCTCGGATCTGAATAATCCCTCGCCAATCTACCCCTCACCAGCACTGCAAGCTCACTTGAAAATTCTCAACAAACTGTGCCCCAGAATTTCAACTTAGCTCAAGTGCTACTGCTATGTGTGTGTTCTCCAACTGACCCCAAACCTTCCTTTAATACTTTTCTCATTGAACATTCAACGTCGTGATCTAATCTCTAATTGATGGCTAGGATTAGAAAATACTTGATCCATGTCAATTAGAACATTCTCACCCAAATGTCTAAATTAATTCACATTATTTATTTATTTTCCCTAAGTTAGAGTTAGGGTCTCCATTAAAATAATTAATATTTTGAATAATTAGGTTCTTAGTGGAATTTCTCCAAATGATTTCAGGGTCTTGGAGATCTCATGTGTTCTATCCCCTCCACAGTTTCGGAGCTAGAGCACATCCGATGCTACCCAAAATATCAACAGTACCGTATTTTTTCAAATTGAAGCAGGGAATAGGCTTCAGGCTACCAATGTGCTGCATGTGCCTAGTTTGGGGATAAACTTACTCTTTGTCTCTCAACTGCAAAACAAGGGCTATGACATATACTTCATCGGTAAGAGAGTATATGTCAAACACCTGATTTGGAAGAAGAAGGCACAAATCGGAGTCAAGAGCAACAAATTGTATAAGTTACAACTCGAATCTCCAATGGCACTAATAAGCAACAGTGGTGAGAAGGATTTGAATGAGCTATGGCACAGAAGAATGGGGCACTTACACCATGGGGCTCTAAGAATTCTCAAAGAGACTGTCACAGGAGTTCTAGAATTAAGCACCAAGCGAGATGATGTTTGCAAAGGATGCGTACTAGGTAAGTATGCCAAGGCAGCTTAGCCCAAGAGCAGCAATAGATCTAAGAGTGTTGGGACTAATACACTCAGACATCTACGGACCTATGTCCACCAGAGCTATTAGTGCTGTCGAATACTTCGTTGCCTTCATTGATAACTATTCCAGGAAAACTTGGATCTACTTTCTAAAGACCAAGGATGAGGTCTTTGATCGATAAAAAGAGTTTAAGGCTCTGGTTGAGAATCTGACAGGAAAGAGGATAAAGATATTGCAGTCAGATAATGGTGGAGAATATATTGATAAAGACTTCACAGATTTATGTGCAAGGGAAGGCATTAGAAGAGAGTGGACCGCTCCATATAATTCGGAGCAGAATGGAGTTGCAGAAAAGAAAAATAGAACTATTGTTGAAGCAGCGAGGGTGTTGTTGTATGATCAAGATATGCCCAAATTTCTATGGGCGGAAGCATGCAGTACAGCTGTGTATGTTCAGAACAAGATTCCTCACAGGGCACTACGTAAGATTACACCATAAAGTGTCTTCACTGGAAGGAAGCCAGAAGTGAGCCATTTCAAGATTTTTGGTAGGTTGGCATACTGCCATATACCCGAAGAGAAGAGGAAGAAATTGGATCGGATTGCAGAAAAGGGATATCTAGTGGGATATAGCGAGAATGCTAAGGCATATAGAATCTACATTCCTGGCAGTAGGAAGATTGTAGTACGACGAGATGTGAACTTCATGGAGGATAGAGCTTTCAAGAAATCTCGGGAGATGCCTTCTGAAATGCAGTCAGAGGATGATCCACTGGTCCAGCCACTTCGACCAGCTGAAACCAGCACTAGTGCTTCTCCAAGATAGAAGGATCCAGGAGTATTACCTCATGAGGACAAGCAGGAAGATCCACCCACTACCAGCGGAAGAACGAGCCGGGAATTACGACAGATTTTGAGGGGCACAGAGGAGTTTGTCGAAGCTCCTAGAAACGAGAAGAGGCAGCGTAGACAACCTGACAGGTACCAAGCCTTGGTAGCTCGGGTTGGGGAACCCTCTAGTTTCCAGGAGGCAGCTAAGCATCAAGTATGGGTAGATGCAATGGGGCAAGAATACAGTTCCATCATGACTAATGATGTATGGGAAGTGGTTCTACAAGATGGATCTACAAGATCAAATATGTTGCAGATGGCAGCGTGGAAAAATATAAAGCCAGGTTCGTGGCTAATGGGTATGCTCAGAAGGAAGGGATAGACTATGAAGAAACCTTTGCCCCAGTAGCCAGATATATTTCTATTAGATCCGTGATACCCCTTGCAGCGCAGATGGGGTGGGAGATTCACCAGATGGACGTCTAGACTGCATTCTTGAATGGGGTGATAGAAGAAGAAGTATATATCGAACAACCAAAGGGCTTTGAGACACATGAGTAGAAGACTCATGTATGTAGGCTTAAGAAAGATTTGTATGGACTTGAGCAAGCACCTAAAGCCTGGTACGGTCGAATTGATGGTTACTTGCAGAAGATGGGATTCGTCAAGAGTGACGTGGATCCTAATCTCTACTATCTGACAATAGGGAATGAGCCTCTGATACTGGTGTTGTATGTGGAAAACCTATTCCTGACAGGTTCATCTAGGCTCATCAAGAATTGCAAGGAGAACCTAGCTGCAGAATTCGACATGAAGGATCTGGGACTCATGCATTATTTTTTGGGGTTGGAAGTTTGGCAGTAGAAGGGTGAAATCTTCCTTGGTCAAGGGAGATATGCTACAGAAATTCTAAAGAGGTTCAAGATGCAGGATTGTAGACCCATGGCTACTCCAATGATCACCAACTAGAAGAAGATTGATGTGTCCAAAGATGATGAGGTTGATCCTACTTTGGACAGACTACTCATATGGTCCCTGATGTATCTGGTCAACAATAGGCCAGACATCTGTTACGCTGTCAACAACCTCTGCCAATTCATGGTGGAACCAAGGAGGGCACATTGGGCAGCAGCCAAACATGTTCTCAGATACATACAAGGAACATTCAAGCATGGATTAAGATACACCCGAGGCAATGACATCAGACTGAGTGGGTTCACTGACGCAGATTGGGCTGAAAGTTCAGTAGATCGGAAAAGCAGCAGTGGGTATTATTTCAAGATTGTATCAGGGATGACTTCCTGGTGCAGTAGGAAACAAAAGTATGTAGCTCTAAGCTCAACTGAGGTAGAATATATGGCAACCAGAACAGCTTCGTGTGAAGCCATATGGCTTAGGAAGTTGCTTGTGAATTTACTCAAGAAAAAGATGGAAGTGACCAGCATTCTATGTGATAATCAGAGTTGCATCAAGCTCTCTGAGAATCATGTGTTTCATGATCGATCGAAACACATTGACATAAGGTGTCATTTTATCAAAGACTGTGTCCAACGGAGAGCTGTATAGTTGCAATACACTCTGACAGGAAAACAGGTGGCAGACATCTTCACTAAGGCTCTGGGAAGAACAAAGTTTGTTTATTTCAAAGAGAAGATGGGGATGATCAAGAATCCGTTTCAGTAGTGGGAATGGACAAGTGCAGAATTTGAGAGGGAGTTGTAGTACAGATGAGGCAGTGACAATGGCAGTGTCATGGGCAGCAATACAGAAGGCAGCAGCGCAGCAGATAAGGGGCAGCAGCCAAGCATCAGCAATGCAGAGGAAGGCTTGAGGGTCATTGGAAAGCAAGTCGGGCATACACTCAGTACCCCAAGGGAAGTCGATTCTTCAGAATTTAGAATTTGATTTTAGAGGGAAAGTTGCAGGGTGGAGGAAGCAGAGGGTCTCAGTAGCAGTCAAAGCTCGAGGAAGAAGGACACAGAAGGGTTGAGGGGCAGCACAAAGGGACAGCGCAGTAGTGACGCAGTCTCTACGCAGGGAATCACGCAGGGGTGACGCAGTGAAGGCTAGTGAGCCTCTCAGGTGTCAGGATTCTCTGGAGGTCGAGAGAAAAATTATCTCAGGTGTTTTCTTGGAAGTTTCTCAATAATTTTGCCAGTCATTCCTTGTAAAGAAATTGTTGCAGAAGATTAATATATAAACCCTCATCTGTTGCACCGGTTTTCCCACATTGGGTTTTTCCGGGGACAATTGTCCAAAAATAACTGTGTCGATGTGATTGATTCTCGTGCTTGTATTTCACTGTTCTTTTCTCTATATGTACTTGTGTGATAACTGCAGTAGAATTTATTTCAAAATTTACTGAAGGGTTTGATGTAAATAACTTATTGTGAAAAATAAGTAGGAGAAATAAATCAGTAACTGCAGTAGTATTTCAGATTTGAAATTTTCACAAGGTCTTAGTCTATCTCAATTTGATTAGTGGAAGAGTTTGACTAGGTATTCCCCTAGAGAGGGATTTTATCCTCGGTTGAGTGCCTACATCTGGTGTCGTTGATCTTCATGTTTTGTTTTGATGATTTCTTGATGAAACAAAGATAAAAGAAAAACATAAAGAGAACATAATAAGTCCACAATAATATCACAAGTAATTATCAATATAAGATAATCTTTCTGCCTTTCTGATTTTCTAACACATCTGGCGTAGAATTTTCATCCCACTTCAAAAGGATTTCATTTTGACTTTCATATCTTAAGGCAGCATCCCAATCAAAAAATATTAGGATTGTTCTAATGTTATGAATCAAGTATGTAATTGTAGCTAGGCTTTGCTTAGTTTAAAAAGATATCAATGCAATAACAGTATTAAAGGGTTAGGTGATGGTCAAATTACTGCATTGAGAGAGGCAAGGTGCTCTACAGCCAAGTGTGAGTGGGATATTTATCAATGCTTTGTCTAACAATGCAATGAATATTAAGGGTTAGGTGACGGTGTGATTACTGCATTGAGAGAAACAAGGTGCTCGACAGCCAGGGATATTTAACAATGCTTTGTCTAACAATGCAATGAATATAGATCGTACACTGGGTACATTAAATATGGACAATAACACAGACCCATCTAAACCCAGACCTTAACATGTACCTCAAGTTTGCCACGCTGACACATACTGACTTCACAAAAATGTGGATGTATTAATACTGGAATTGGAGATGTTCAACCTGTGGTTGCATTTTGCGATCTAGAGATGCATATCAGACATGGAATTAGATGGGTTTGTGTTAGTATGTAATAACATACTCTCCATAGCAGCAAGTGGGTATTGTTTATTTTGACCAAACCCCATATATATTGCAGAATTAGAAGACAGGACCTACTTCATTGGCTTAAAAAAACCATAAAATGAAAAAACAATTTCTCTGTACCAAATTCTCTAAGAGTGAATACGCATTGCTTGCGTTCTTTAGCATAAAGCATACTAAATTTCAAAATTGAACTCGAAATTACAAGAACGCTACCTTTCTTTGGCGGGTCCATCCAAAGAACGAGAATCCTGAATCTGATGACCGAAGGGGATCTCTGTCATTAGCCGACGTCATTGTTACAGCTCGAATACGAACTCTTGGAGTTCTTACAGAAAGCGTTTTGGGGGATTGACGAAACACGGGAGCCAATTTTTCTTTTCCTGTGGTTCGAGTTAATACGGATTCACATGATGAAATGTACACCGCAGCTGCCATGATAACCGCAACGAATTTTTTATCCAACAATGATTACGTTTATCGCGTCTGTCGGACGAAGTCGCGATTGGATCGGAGACTCACTTCGTCAATAAGGATTTCTAGCATAAAATCAGTGGGCCATAGTGTGAGCTTCAAATATTCTTAGTTTTCAGCTTTTTTTAAGTGTTAATGTTACTCGTGATCAAATTTGTATGGCCGTCTTTAGTTTAAAGTAGAGAGGAATATATTCAACTACTTTTTTACTTTTTAATGGAAAAAGGGAAAGTGTAAAAATTAACTATATTTTAATTAATAAGAAAAACTTAAATATATATTTAAAAAAATAAAAAATAAAAATGTTTGTATTGATTTAGGTTAATTTTATTTGGCAAAGAATCTCTAAAATTGTGAAGTTGAGTTTTGTACTCGTGAGTTTTTAAAGTGTTAGAATTTATATATTTATGCATTTAAAAAGCATTTTTAAATGAGAAATTATAATTTCTTCAAATTGTATTATTGCATTTTTACCAAAAAAAAAAAAAAAAAAAAAAGCCAAAATATCTATTATTTAAATTATATTTTTAAAAATATTATTTATTTAATTTTTTACGATTCAAAAATATTATCTAATTATAAAATTTAAAAAAAAAAAAATTAAGTGTGTACATTTCTCTAGATTTTAATAGTCAAATTATTTGGCACAAAAAAGACTCTTGTCTCATACAAACACCAATTTGGTGTCTCAATTGATGGTAACTTTAAAATTAGATTATAATTATTTAAAATATATTAAAAAAAAATTCATAAAAAATGAATCAATATTGTTTTGTCTTTTTTCTTTTTTTTTGTAACTAGGTTGAGCCTAGGCGGGGGGCTTATTGGATGGAAAAAAATTTGACTTACCCACATTGGGATGCTTATCACCATGATTATGTGAGGCTTTGGTCAAGCTTGGACGCCCCTTGGGAAGTTTAATTCCCCCAAAGTGGCTTCAATTCCTCAGCCTCTCTCCATGAGGTTTGAACCTTTGACCTAGTGGGGACTAAACCCCATGTGAGCATATTATAAGCAATGTTAAAATCAAACATTTAGTTGGATATTCATATAAAAAGGGATTTCTCCTTGTACCCATGTGATGTTTGAGGATTACATCTTAGAATCATATTGTAATCATTTTTAACCATGGGAGTCCATGCCCATTACACTCTCCATTATTTTTTTCAAAATGGAGCTCCTCTTGTTGCCCGCAGCTAGGGTTTATCCTTAGTTGTTGTTGCACATCGTACTCAATCGTCTACCATGCTCTCACAGTCATGTCGATCAATGGTGCTCTCCACCCCTGCGACCTCCTTTGTGCCTATAGCCTCCATCAGTTTACCTCCTTATGATCCATCAACGCCAAATTTACTAATGGAGCTTCTGAAAGTGTTTCCTTCAAGAATGTTGTGCTTCATCAGCCTCCTACTCTGTCTCCATCACTTTTGGTGCATGAAGGCCCTTCCATTTCCTTCCCTATTGGCCTAAAGCTAATTAGGAATCTAATTTTCTCAAATTCAATAGCGTGGTTTGCCCTTTTTTTTGTCGCAATAACATATTTTCACACCTGGATCGTGAAGTATTAGGTTCTAACGACCAAACAATAAGTTTTCATCCACCCCTATGCTAAGAAGTTTTTGTTCATAAGCTAAACAATGCCATGGATATGATCTTTAATTTAGGTTTGTGGTTTTGGGGTAATGTGGGCTTGTGCTTGAAGCCCTTGTCTCCCTCTTTCACTATTTTGACAAAAGGTCTAACCACAACCCCATGTTTGGGTGAGGCTTCCAAATATGTTGTTGCATTTGAATATTTTAACCCTGTACAGAAATTACTTGCAAGCGAATTCTTAAAAAACAGAAAATATACAATGGCGAGAACAGAAAAAATACACAAAGACTTTTATCATGGAACCCAAAACCGGGAAAACAAGATTGATTTTTCATTAAATTTATTTCAAAGTTATAACACGTTATATACATGTTGAAGCATTCATAAACCCCCAATTCATTAACCTTAGATTAGAACATAATGGTAGTTCCATCGATCAGATATACAAAATACCATGGGCAAAACCATCATGCGTAAAACCATAGGTGCGTCCACCCAACCATCCTTGGGTTCGACCAACCAAAAAAAAATTGGGGTTTAATGCCCTACTTGATCCTATCAGGCTAATTTTGATTAGTGTTTAATTAACTTGTTGATATTGACTTACAATTATTAAGTAATATTGGTATAAACCTACACTTGTCAATCTGTAATTTTATTTTACTAATATGACTTTTATTATTTGTTATTATTCTATTCCCAAAGTATCTTCTGAAATCTACTTTTGGAAGATATGGTATTCTTCAATTTATTTCTAAGTCAAATATCTAAATTTCTATTCCCATGATGTCTTCTCAAATTTATTTTTGGATAAGATATGGTCTTCTCCAATTTAATTTTAAATTAAATATCTATATTTCTATTCTGAATGTGTCTTCTCACATCTACTTTTGGATAAGATATGGTCTTCTCCAATTTATTTCTAAAATAAATATTCATATTTTTATTTCCAAAGTGCCTTCTCAAATCTATTTTTGGATAATATATGGTAAGGAAAGTCAAGGATATTAAAATAAAAGGATGAGGGGGTAGTCATGACATTATTGAGAGGTGGTTGAGGTGGATGGGAGGAAGAGACATAAAAGGGCAGGAGGATGAGAGGAGAGGGAGGAGATCCTTGGTCTTTGTTTTGACATTGGAGGATTTATTTTGGAGATGAATGTGGAGAAAGAAAAGGGAGAGAAACATGAGATAACTCAAACTTGGATGTATTGGAGAGTGTTGGTTTTAACTTGGGCACACTACAGCTAGTTGGACTTTGGCTCAGAGGGCTAGAGAACCTGTTGAGGTTCCCTGGGCTAGGAAATCATTCCTAGTTGGATGGGAGGTAAATTAAGTCGGGTAGCCAAGAGGAGCATCCCAACAAAGCCACTGGAATAGGTATTCTTCTATTTGTTGTTTTATTTATATAAATTATTGCAAATGAAATTTCTTACATGTTTAATATGTTTTTGATTAAATTTTACTTGCATGTTTTTATGTAAATGTAGAGTTATAAACATTTTATATTTTCTGGTTTTTGTAATTCAATTAAATGATAAATTTTGTTTAGTTAGAAGACCTAGGTTAGTTCCTTGCATATGGTATCAAAGCCCATATTCAAAATCTGGACCCTAAAAGCCACTTACACATACCAACACCTTATTAGACTTATACAATTATAAGAAATTCACCCCACAAACCAAATAAAATTAAAATTAATTATGTTTCATATGTTCATTAATTTTAAAAAAATAACCACGAAACTAAAATTAATTTTGTTTTGAATTCCTACTAATTTTGGGAATAACAGACTTTAAAAAAAAAAAACATAGTCATTTCGGCATTGACTCTTCACTGCCCATCATAGAATTCATGCGCATAACATAGGATGCTCACAGAATAGGCAAGAGCTTATCAGTGCCAGTGCCATTATACTTGGCCAATTCTTCTCTAACCCACAACCTCTCAACATGACACAAAACAAAATGTGTGAGCAGCCAAAGTAATTAAATAGCACTAAAATATACAATTATATGACTAGTAGAGGAAATTAGGCACAGAAAGATCAAAGATCTGATCATGTAAATTGAATTTTCGTTGAAAATTTGCAAAGATGAAAATGTAAACTATAGAAAAAAGGAAAAAAAATGTAAACTATATTTTGCTAATATGGAGATACGGAAAGGGAAAGTGGCCAATTCTCGCGGCTCGAAATATATTTTCCTTGAGGATAAAGAGTTTTTCCCTTTCTAGATAACTCATGTAATAAATATAAAAAATACCATACTTATAGCTACAATTTAGTGGTTGGCAATATATTTTTCTTGAGGATAAAGAGTTTTTCTCTTTCCACATAGCTCATGTAATTAATATAAAAATTATCATACCTATAGCTACCATTCCCACAACTCGAAACATATATTTTCCTTGAGGATAAGAGTTTTTCCCTTTCCAGATAGCTTCATGTAATTAATATAAAAATTATCATAGTTGTAGCTACAATTCCCCCAGCTGGAAATATATTTTCCTTGAGGATAAGAGTTTTTCCTTTTCGAGATAGTTCATGTAATTAATATAAAAATTACCATACCTTTAGGTCTCTTACACATTTAGTTTAATTTCATCTCTGGTGATCAATTCTTTGTTACAATATAATAAATTATTATAATTATAATTACAATTAAATGCTAAATATATGTTTGGTGGGAGTTTATATATCTAAATATCATGAAAAATGGATAGCATAACATTTACTCAAAAAAAATATCATAATTTTATTCAGGCTTACAACAAAGACTAACAAAACAATTTGCATTATTTTTTTCTTTTATAATTAAGTAAATCCTCTATATAATTTCCCCTCAATTATTTAGGAATAATTTCAAGAACTTTGACAAGCTTTCTAAATCTGATGATACTATAATATTATTAATATTAGACACCTAAACAGGAAGTCCAGTATGGCTTTCTCAAATACACAATTTAATAGGTGGCCATGAAGACACATTGGTATATATATTTACACACACTTATGGTTGGAATTCTAAAATAAATTGATAAATTATAATACCATCGCTTTATAATATAACATCTCTATAGAGAAGTAAAATAATTTTGAAATAGATAATATTAACTCTTTGACAAGATAACTTGTATATTTATTAGTTATAGGATATATCCTTTAATATTTGATGTTTTTAACTTTGAATTATTTTTATATATATTTATAAAAACATGGATGTAAAAAAAGATTTGCATATTCTCTATTTATTATTTTTGTGATTTGCTAATATATGTGATATATCTTTAATAATAATAATCTTTTCTTCTTTTTTATTATTATATGACCCTATAATATATATATATAATAAATTAGATAAAATTAATTGGAAAATACATATAAATTTAGAGATTTAAATTCTGAGAGAATAAAATATTAAAGTCAAAGCATATTCATTTTAGGTTTGAATTACATAAAATATTTTAATCTTTGTTGAATTTGCTTTTAGAATGTGCATAGTAAGGAAGAAGCCATGATTCAAGAGTTTTAACATAAGAATATAAATGTTATAAAAATTAAATAAATGTGGTAAGAGATAATAGACATATTATTTTGTAATCGATATTCAATCATCACATAAAATTTATGATGATATGAGAAGATCATTTATGAAACCAATATTGCAATAAACATAAAATTGTTTCTAGTCATATATCATCTAGAGAAATTTAGTTAGAATGTTTATATATATATATATATATATATATATATATTAATTATCATCATTTAGGAATTATTAGGATTTGAAAGGGTGATTGAGTTATAGTTGTGTAAATTGAAATGACTTCTTAGTGTTGATCTATAATGTCAATGGATGGATCAAAATAGATGCATTCATGGTTAATTGCTAAACCTTGTTTCAAGGACAATACCTCTTCAAGAGGGGATAAAAATTGTTTAGATGTCCTCTAGAAGATCTTAAGATTCATATAATGGACATAAATGATTTTAAAACATATTATAAAGGTTGGGAGGGAGCAACTAATGCCCATAGAAGAAAACCATGACTAAAAAGGTATTATTCACATTAGTATTTAATTTAATAAATTGAATATATATTAAACCATTTCATTGATTAATTTTAATATTAATCATATAAATACATTTAATAATAATAAGTAAGATTACTAAAGAGAATAATTTGGTATTAAGAAAGCATCAAAGCATGACTGGCAATTACATAACACTAGTAACCTAGCTAGTATCAAGAACAAAAATTGCAGGTTATGTTGAGATCACACATGAGAGGATTTAGTAGATCCTTGGGGATCTCCTCAGTATTAGTAATTCTCGTTTACAAGAATAGTAAATAAATAATAAATAAACTTATGCCTATCATTTTATATGTGTGTGAACCGACTAAGAGCGAACAAATCTTAAGTTGTATTAATAAGTCTAGTATGGAACAGATAATTGAACAATTCAAAATGGTGAAGATACTAGGAAATCCAGGTCAAGGAGGATCAATGCAAGGACCTCCTACAAATAACCCATTGCCATCACCTGAGTTGGATCTTATCTTGTACTCCTGGAAGAAATTAATGAGACTTTAAGAGGGCACTAAACAACTGAGGTGGAAGTGGAGCGCCCTCCATCAGGGTTGGGCAATCTCGAGGGGTCAAGAGACTCTGATAGAGGACCTCCAATCGAGGAAATTACAAGGTAGCTCCAAAATATTAAGCTCCCAGAGTTTTCAAGAGGTCATGCTAAAGAACGATCAAAAGTCTGGTTAGAGGGAATGAGAAGGTGCTTTGCACTAAAAGATTATAATTCCAATTCAAAAAGCTAAAATAATGATATTCCAACTCAAAGATAGTGCCCTGAATTGGTGGGGTAACTTAGAGCGTCAACTACACCTCACTCCTGACACAGTTACCTAGGAGTTATTTGAGGAGAGATTCCAGAAAAAAGTACCTACCAATATATTATGAAGAAAAACATGTAAGAGTCTTCCATGCTTTGGTACAGGGAAACCACACGGTAAAGGAATATGAAATTACATTCATGTCATTGGTCAAGTGTGTCTCCTACATGGATACTCATCAGTGCCAAGCCGATTGTTTCATTTATGGATTGAATCCTAAGATTAGGGTAATGGTGCGGACATGGAAACCATCCTCAGTTGTAGAAGATGTTGAACGTGCTAGCTATATTGAAGAGAACTTAGACTTAAAAGGTGGAAACAAAACCATTTTTCCACAACATCCAAGGTTTATTGGGAAGGTCCCTCATACCTTCTCCAGGGGAGGAAGTTTGAGGCCACCGCCATATGAAAACAAGGTTGTACCCAGAGAACTGATAGTGGGGATTTCAATGGTTTCCAGTGTAGCTTCACCGACAAATTTTAGGAATCATGCAAATCACAGTCAGACGTGAGGAGACACGAGCATAGGTAGGGGTCTCAAGGGAAGGAACTCTTTCCAAAGAACTCCACAACATTTTGTTCGGAGTCTGCCTTGCAGCACCTGTTGGGGATGTGGGGGGCATCATTACCAATGTGACAGACCTAAGTTACAAATTGGTAACAACCATAGAGAAGGAAAAGCACCAATGGGGGGAGAAAGCAACCACCATAGAAACTATGCAACAGTTGATAACCAACAAGTTTAACACAAATATGTAGTGATAGAAACCTCGGGTATGATCAACAATGTAAAAGTTAGAATTGTGTTTGATTCTAGTGTGTTGACGGGAAAATCTGTCCGGCCAACAACAGGGGATCTCCCCGGTAAAAGGTCCCAATTAGACCTTGAACCGTTTGGAATAGGGATCCCGTCCGGGGTGTGGGTCCGGCTACCACTGATTTCTCCTTTGCTTTGGGTCTCGCTTAAACTCTATAAAACAGTGGGTACACACCTAATCAACTGATACAATACATATGTTTGATGCATTAAATGTACATGCAGCACTATGAGTAGCAAGAGAAAATAATAAAGCATGAAGACCGAAGGAAGTGTTGTTAGAAACACTTCATTAGGGTCATGCTTGTAGACTGTTTTGACCGCAAAGGAAACAGTTCCTCACGGCGAGAACACTCTTCTCTTCCTAAAAGTTTAAATGATAACACAAACGCAGATAAACAAAGTCATCAACCTTAGCTAAGAAAGTGAAATAAACTCAACCACCATTAACATACTCAGAAAACTGTTATGCAACTGTGATATGAATTGAAGATGCAGTTCCATTAATCTAAAGATATTCGGAAACTGAAGATATAATACTCAACAGTGCTCGTACATAAAACAACACCAGATCCACAAAAGGGGTTTTACAAAATGCTTGTATTCATCATTAAATGTAAATGTACTGGTAATACAATGCACTCATCTCGAGTCCCAAACAAAAGATCCTTTTACAAGCTCCCGAAGGAGTATTTATAATACAAAACCTGCCCTTTGGGCTTCCTTGACCTTTCATCTTCCTGACCGTTGGGCTGCCTTGCGACCCAGTCTTTTCTGCGACCTGCGACCTGAGCTGTTGTTGTGACCTGCGACCTGGCTGGGTCGTGGGGTCGCGGGTTGTAAGAGAATGGCCAAAGTGCGACCTTGCGACTGGGTTGAAGGGTCGCAGAGTCGCGGATCGTGAAAAAAGATGGAAATGCGACCTTGCGACCAGGTCGCTGGGTCGCGAGGTCGCAAATTTCGGGAACAATCAGAAATGCGACCTTGCGACCTTGTGACTAGGTCGTTGGGTCGCAGGGTCGCAAATTTCGGGAACAATCAGAAATGCGACCTTGCGACTAGGTCGCTGGGTCGCAGGGTCGCAAATTTCGGGAACAATCAGAAATGCGACCTTGCGACCTTGCGGGGATTTGTGACCTCGCGACCTCGGCAGACATGCGACCTGCGACCTCCTGGGAGTTGCGACCCTGCACCATCTGCGACCTGCGACCTCGGCATACATGCAACCTGCGACCTTGGGCAGATCAGTGAGTTCCTTGGAGTTTCGCCAGCATCTACTTGTTTTTAAAAATGTCTCCTCGTTTGCTGGGGAAAACCTTGGCTCTTATGTGCAAACAGAGAAGTTCTTCCTGCAATAAAATAACACAGGTCACAAGTCTTATTGATGGAATAATAATAATGCTAAGGGAATTTTAATCAATTGCAAGAATGAAAATAATAACTTAGACCCCTGTGTGGTCAACTACTGAATCGTCGAAGATAATGGCTAAGTTAAGCTTTCTCTGTGCCCTTCCGCGCTTTGGTTGTAACGCACCAAAGTTATTATGACAGGTCACCATGGTTTGTCATACACTCCGCCCCATGCCTTAAACATAAGTTTCGATTGCTACGTCCGCCATAGAAATATTTAGGCCCATTTGAAATGTGTTTTGATATAGTTTCGATCCGCAACTCTATATGTTTTAGACACTACATTACTTTGCGCCTTGGTTCAATTATATGATATTTAAAACCATAGCCTAGGTCCATCGATTTGCGCCCATCATGTAGTTTAGGTTCAACAAAGATGCTTCCCAAAGGTGCATTTAGATTTTGAGATTGTGCCAAAACTTGTCATGCACCCATTACCTGAACCATCAAACCTAACAACTTGTACTTTGATGGGTGATGATGAGACTGACAAAAGTGTCGGATTTGAAGTGACGAACTCTATAGTTCATCGTTATTCCTGAAAACAATTAAGGCCTGTAAACTCGGAAAAACTGGATCATACTCATAGATCACTCCTAATTTGTCGATGTAAGCCCATAATTAATCACCAAATTGACGGTGATGACCTTTTCGATGCTTATCAAGATGCATTTGAACCCGTGAACCATTTCATCTAATTGTGGAAAATAGAAGAAACCCCTTATTGTTGTGCCATTGTCTGGCTAACATCAACATGTGCACTCTTAATATGGCATCTACGTTAATAACGTGAGAAACCTTTGTCTTTTGATATCAGTGGCATTATCATAAGATTCTTCTGGTGCCTAGTGCTTTCTTGTTCCTTTGAGTGAATGAACACACACCACATCATCCTCCATCTGAAAATCATGTTAACGTGCTCTTCCATCACACTTGTGGGTGCATCCTGGTCATCCACCTTAACCTTGGTCTTCAAAGGTGGCCTTATGTCTCATATCCACCTAAGCGGGACATGTGAATGAATGTGTCATGGTTCACAGCTGTGACCTTGACATTGAGCTTACTCTTATTCCCCTTGGTGCCATGACAATCGTTGATGAATTGATCAATCGGTGGATTGACCTGTATAAACAACATAACCTTAATTAGTTCATAGTTATTCTTTGCGAATGGTGCCCCTAGATAAAATACATGGGACCGATGAACATAAGAGAAGTATTCAAACAACGCGCTTAATGACCCATGGCGAGGGAGCTGAGTGCACGGAAAGTTCTTATTCAAACGTATGTTGGGTGATCCCTCCCTCACATGGCGCGATTGCAGCAACAACATCTGATCATGATGGTGAGAAAACTCAGGAGGGGTTGGGGGTAGGTCGCTAGGACGTCACTGGCTGCAGGTTCGGTGAAAGACCTTAACGACAAAGCGAGCAGCGGGGGACCCGAAATTTTAAATATACCCAAAATTTTGGGTGGTGTTGTAGCGGCTACAACATAGTGCTACATATAATTTCATTTCACCAGTTGCATTATAAAAATGTGGGTTGGAAGCCTATGAACAGGATGACTTTAAACAAGTGGAAATGGCTTATGGGATAAAACAAGCAGTAGGACCTAGTGTTGACCAATGTCAAGTGAACCTTGGGGTGTGTACAACTATGTTGAAGGCATACGTCAAAGTAGTGGGGATGTACGATGTAATCATCAGAATGGACTGGCTATAACCTCATCGAGCTTTTGTAGATTTTTTCAAAAAGAAGGTGATTTGTTTAGATGATGACGGTAGGTCAATTGATATCTGTGGTATCAAGAGAGGAGTGTCCCTACAGTTCATCTCCACGATTAAGGTAAAACGTTGTCTCTGGAAATGTTGTAAACTATATGTGGTTGAGGTTGTAAGGGACCAAAAAGGACCCTCCCTAGATCAGTACCTGGTTTTGTCAGAATTCTAGGATGTTTTCCCTGAGGAATTTCCTGGGTTACCACCTATGAGGGAGATCAATTTCACAATCGACCTAAAACCTGTTGCATAACCAATATCCAAGACACCCTACAAGATGAAAACTCTAGAACTTTGTGAGTTGCAGATGTAGTTAAAATAGCTTTTATACTTGAGATTTATTAGACCTAGTAATTCACCTTAGCGTGCACCAGTGATTTTCGTCAAGAAGAGGATATGCATAGATTATAGCGACTTGAATTGAGCCACAATAAATAATAGGTACCCGATACCTAGAATAGATGACCTATTTGGCCAGATGAAGGGAGCAACATTTTTCTCAAAGATCAATCTGCGATCGAGGTAACCACTAATTGAAGATTAAGGAAGGTGACATCCCAAAAACTGCATTTCAAACTCGGATTAGGCACTAAGAGTTTGCAGTTGTACCATTTGGTTTGACCAATGTACCAACAGTATTTATGAGTCTCATGAATGGTATGTTCAAGAAGTATTTATAAAAATTTGTGCAAGTCTTTCGGCATGATATTCTTGTGTATTCTAAGAATGAAAAGGAGCATGAAGAGCACCTAAGGGTTGTATTAACTTGCTTAATGGAAAATTAGTTGCATGGAAAATTGTCAAAATGTTCCTTCTTTCAAAAGAAAATTCATTATCATGGGTACATCATTTCAGGATAAAGAATTTCAGTTGAACCAGAAAAGGTAAAGGCCATAATGGATTGGCCAACGCTAAAAAATTCTCATGAGTTGTGGAGCTTCATGGGGCTAGCAGATTATTATCATAGATTCGTGGAAGGGTTTTCAAATATTGCAAAACCCATCACCACATTACAATGAAAATGGGTTAGGTATGATGTTGGAAATACTGAGAGGGGGGTGAATCAATATTTATTTTCAATTGTTAATTTTACCAGTTAGATCACTTATATTTAGAAAAAAAAATGAACAATGATGAAATAGATACTTTTATTAATTTCTTCTTTACATAAGTAAAGTACAATAATGATATAGGGCTCCAACCCTAGATGAAGACTCTAATCTTCCAGGCTGCAACCTGTATTGTGCCAAGCACCGACTTGGTCTTTCCAAGGCTCCAACCTTGTCAATTTGAGGCACCAACCTCTAGGGCTCCAACCCTATCTATGGTATAGGCTTCGACCTAGTTTCTTGAGGACTCCAATCCTCTAGGGCTCCAACCCTATCTTCCAAGGCACATACCTTGTCTCTATGAGGCTCCAAATCTAGGGCTCCAACCCTCAACTTCACTTTGTCAAAATATGTTTGGTTATTCTTCACGGCTCCCAAAGTCTTCTTCAACAAGCCTTGTCACACTTAGTCTCCACGTCACATCAACAATGACAACCTTTTCTTCTTAGAAGGTATCACTATTGCTCTTCATCGTACCTAAACAAAGAACTCCGAGGTTACTTCATGATGACATCAGCGATGTATCATGATCTCCAGGGGTGCCTTCAAGATGTCTTCAATAGATAGCCCAAGTTCTGCACCTGCTCTAAACTTCTTCAAGGACTTCTTCGAGAACTTCTCAAGGGAGTCTTCATTTTACTTTCCCAACAAGGTATTTCTTCACAAGTTCTTAAATAGGTGCTTCAATATGTCTTCAAGAATATCTCAAGACAAATCCAAATCTGCTTCAAGATGTATATCAATTCTACCAAGAAGTCTGCACCAAACTATGCCCAATACTATGCTCTCAATGTCAAAATATTCTTCAAGATGTGATGTTAATGTTGCATCAACAATATTTCTAAAAATGCTCCAAAGTGTCACAAAGGAAACTCAAAACAAATTGTCTAAAATCCTGTCATTGTCCTTTGGCAATGTCCACAAATCCAATCCAATTGGTGAAGCCACAAGACTGTCCACAACAAAGGTAAGCTACAGGTCTGAGGTATCTTAGGCAGTTGTCCTCAAGGTTTCCAAATTGTGATGTATGTCCAAGAATGACACAGAATCAAGCTTTTAATGATCTTCCCCAACAATTTTGTGACCATAGGTGATTGTAATCGTTATTCCTACACTAGCTGCTACAGGACCAAGACCAAAGTCAAATGCTGGTCCAAGAGATAAGCTACAGGTCCGAGTTTCTTCCAAAAATGAGATTGTTCTTCATCGCTGGTGGTTTTCCTTCCTGAAGAGACTTGTCACAGTTTGTTTTTTTTCAAGGTCTGCACACCCACAAACCGAGTTTAACAAGTGCCAAGTTTACTAGAGGTTTGAGCTTCCATAGATGATACCTGTCCACATATTTTAGTGTGGTCCAAACCACAGAAAATTTGAGTTAAATTCTTCAGAAATCCACTAGAAAATCATTTTCTCTTTTTTTGTTCTACTTTGGATCTGCAATTATCTCAGATGAATTCTTGACTGAATTAGTGGCTAGAAACCTATGTTCAAGACCCAAAAACCATAACAAAAAAATTTCCCAAACAGTCTTGTTTTATGTCATCTCAGCCTCCTTGTTGTTCTATAGCTTTTCTCTCTAAATTTCTGTGATTTTCACCAAATTGGATGACAAAAATGAGAAGATACGACATATATTTATACTGGTTTTGTGTGAGGAGACACATGTTAGTGACGTGACTAGGAGTATCAAATAGATTAGGAAATAAAAATAATTAATTCTTGCACAACTTCTAAAAATCAAAATATATTCTAACCATGGGGAGTTTTGGGGCATCAGAAGATGGTTTGAAAGGAAGGATTCCTCTTTAAGATGAGTGAGGAGCCATTTTTGAAATCATGTATTCAAGGATATTCGAAACATAATTTTCTTTATTATTTTGGGTACTAATTACATAGGTGATTAGGACAGCAAGAGGTCATTAATGGCTTCTCCATTTTCTTGTATCCAACAATGTCATTATATGTCATCAATTATGGTGAGGTCATTCATGTCATATCTCCCATCATTTTCCATGTCATCAATATGTATGTCCTTATGTGTGATAGTGTAGCATCAATCATGTTATCACTTAGTCTTCTGGTCTCCATCAAACACCATCATTAAGTGTGGTCATATAAGAGTATAGCATCATCACAAGTATGGCTTAATTAAACAGATTTCTTCACATCATGGGCTTGTACTTAGGGACTAGATCACCAATCAAACACTTGGCAACTTCTTAGGGCAAGACATCATCATCTGGAACCAAACATCTCAAGAATATCAACATCTCAGTCAAAGCCATATTGACATCAATGACAACCTTGATTAACAATCTCCCCCTTTGTCATTGATGGAAATATTCTTTCCCTTCCAACATTTTCTCCCCCTTTGACATCAATGGCAAACGAGGTGCCCAAGTGCTCCCCCTCTCACACTGCTTCATGCTGCTCCCCTTGTCATGGTACTCTTTCTTCTGGCAATGTGGTCCATGACCGATGTGTTTGCATATATTCATGTTACGAACCATCTCCCCCTTCCTCTACAAGCTCCTCTAGCTCATGAAGGATTGCTCGCCTTGTGTGATCAAGTAGAAGACATCATCATAATATCATGATTTTTTCAATGGAGTTACTTTCGAGGGATGATCTATCAATATTTTCCATGTGTAACTCATTAATATTTCATATGACTCTTCACAGTTTGTTTCTGCAAGAATAGTCACGAGTCACCAGCTCCCTGTAACAGTATGCATGGTCTCCTTTTTGGCAGATTCTCATCATCAAACCATTGGAATATCAATGATGACTTCATCAAGTCAACAACATGAGTTGTTGGCTGGAGTGTTCAAGAGACTTCCAGATTCAACTTGCTTTGTCTTCCATACTTGTGTAACTTTATTCTTTGGCTTGGTTGTCATGGTTTTAGCTTGTTTAGGAATCCAAGTCAATTTACAATCATGTGCCATATGTCCAATGTTATGGAAATTGAAACACTCTATCTTGTTCATGAATAAGAAATCATGACTTCTTGAAAAATCGCTTCTAGGAGATTGACTAGGACCACTATATTGGTCTTTATGATATGCCCTACAATGTTTTTCCATGTGCCCAAAGTTTGTACAAGAATAGCGATAACCAAGACATATACTTTGGTAACCTGGGAGATGAAGAGTTCCTTGAAGTACTTCTGAAGTCTTTTTGCCTTGGAATTATTTGATGATATTCATTTCCTTTTGTATTCTTGACATCATGTGTAAATCTCCTTGGAGTAGGGTTTCTTCTAATTTGATCTTGACCCTTGCCTTTGCTGGAACTAGGAGTATCATTTCTTCCTGGCTTCCTCACATCCTTGTTGTTTGAAGAAGAATTATCATGATTTCTTGAGGGTTCACCTACATAGCCAAGACCTGATTTATCAAAGGGGGATCTTCGATGACTTAGGATGTCATCTAGTGTTTGAGAGCTCTTCAAGTTCTTATTCAGCAAGTCAACTTCCTTTTTAAGAGAGACAATTTATCCTTTCAAATTTTCACAATATTCATCTTTCATGACTAGTTGCTTCTTCATTTCTTCCATCATCCTTGTTGCTTCATGTGCTTTGATTTTAAGGGAGATGTTATTTGATTTCATTATGAAGATTTCTTCCTTCTCCTTTGGTAGACCACTCTCCATTTCTTCTTTTATTCTTGTAGCTTCACATGTTTAAGCCTTGAGAAGATTGATGTCTGATTTTAGTTTGAAGATTTCTTCATCCTTTTCTTCTAGTTGAAATTTAAGAGAGGAGGACTCTTCCTTTTATTGACCAATCTCTTCTTCAATATTGTTCAAGCTATTAAGTCTTTGTTCAAGGTGGCTTGACAAAGTTTCTTCCTTTTTCTTTGCCTTATCCACTTGATTTGTCATAGATATGACTTCTTCATGATGCTTTCTTTTTTTTGATGAAATTCCTCTTTAAGTTTGGCGAGCTCCTCATCTCTTTCTTCTACTTGAAGCTTGACAAAGTCAACTTCCTTCCTTTTCTTGTCTTGGTTACCATATTTCACTTTCTTCTTAAGTTCCTCATTTTCCTTTTTCAAATTTTTAATCTCTTCCATGGAAGCCATAAGTTTATTCAGGAGATCTTCTTCAAAGTCTTATTTGTTCTCTTCATCTTCTAGGTCTTCTTTAGCCTTGTTGTCATCTCTCTTATCTTCAGCTTCCTTGATGGATTCTGGACTTATTTCTTGTTTTCCATAATCTTATTGACTAAAGATCATTGTCAACGTTCCTTTTGAGTGAATATCATGAAGTTTGTCCCATATAACTTTTGCTGACGAACATTTTTCAAAATTGGCCTTCACAGAATTAGGTAACCCATTCAAAATTTCCTTCATTGCTCTTGTATTGTACTCCTTGGATTCTTCGTCCATCGTGTCATTAGTAATCACTGATTTCCAAACTTCAATTCCTTGATTCTTCAAGAAATTCCTTATTCTTGCCTCCCATATCTCAAAATTTCCATTGAACAATGGAGCCTTCGCAAATTGATTGACTTCAATTTCGATGGTTGAGGAAGGCACATGTTTAGGAGGATTGGAAACTTTCTTCCTTGGATTTTCCATTTGTGTTCTAATGATCAACCTTCAAGATGTTAGGCTTTGAGTGAAGGTACTGGCTCTAATACCAATTGTTGGAAATACTGAGAGGGGGGTGAATTAGTATTTCTTTTCAATTGTTAATTTTACCAGTTAGATCACTTATATTTAGAACACAAAATGAACAATGATGGATTAGATACTTTTATTAATTTCTTCTTTACAATAAGTAAAGTACAATAATGGTATAGGGTTCCAACCCTAGATGAAGACTCCAATATCCAGGCTCCAACCTGTATTGTGCTAAGCACCAAATTGGTCTCCAAGGCTCCAACCTTGTCAATTTGAGGCACCAACCTCGTAAATTTTGAGGCACCAACCTCTAGGGCTCCAACCGTATCTGTAGTACAAGCTCCAACCTAGTTTCTTGAGGACTCCTATCCTCTAGGGTTCCAACCCTATATTCCAAGGCACCAACCTTGTCTCTATGAGGCTCCAACCTCTTGGGCTCCAACCCTCAGCTTCACTTCGTCAAAATATGTTTAGTTATTCTTCACGGGTCCCAAAGTCTTCTTCAACGAACCATGTCACACTTAGTCTCCACATCACATCATTAATGACAACCTTTTCTTCTTAGAAGGTATCACCACTACTCTTCATCGTACCCAAAAAAAGAAATCCAAGGTTACATCATGATGGTATCAGCAATGTATCATGATCTCCAGGGGTGCCTTCAAGATGTCTTCAATAGATAGCCCAAGTTATACACCTGCTCTAAACTTCTTCAAGGACTTCTCAAGGGAGTCTCCACTTTACTTTCGCAACAAGGTATTTCTTCACAAGTTCTTCACTAGGTGCTTCAAGATGTCTTCAAGAATATCTCAAGACAACTCAAAATCTACTTCAAGATGTATATAAATTCTACCAAGAAGTCTGCACCAAACTATGCCCAATACTATGCTCTCAATTTCAAAATGTTCTTCAAGATGTGATGTTAATGTTGCACCATAAATATTTCTAGAGATGCTCCAAAGTGTCACAAAGGAAACTCAACACAAATTGTCTAAAAACCTGTCATTTTCCTTTGGCAGTGCCCACAAATCCAATCCAATTGGTGAAGCCAAAGGACTGTCCACAACAAAGGTAAGCTATATGTCTGAGGTATCTTTGGCAGTTGTCCTCAAGGTTTCCAAATTGTGATGTATTTCCAAGAATGACACATAATCAAGCTTTTAATGAGCTTCCCCAACAATTCTGTGACCACAGGTGACTGTAATTGTTATTCCTCCACTAGCTGCTACAGGACCAAGACTAAAGTCAAATGTTGGTCCAAGAGATAAGCTACGAGTCCGAGTTTCTTCCAAAAATGAGATTGTTCTTCGTCACTGGTGGCTGTCCTTCCTGAAGAGACTTGTCATAGGTTGTTGTTTTCAAGGTTTGCACACCCACAAACCGAGTTTAACAAGTGCCAAGTTTACTAGAGATATGAGCTTCCATAGATGATACATGTCCATAGATTTTAGTATGGTCCAAACCATAGAAAATTTGGGTTAAATTCTTCAGACGTCCGCCAGAAACCCCTTTTCTCTTTTGTCGTTCTACTTTGGATTTGCAATTATCTCAAATGAATTCTTGACTGAATTAGTGGCTAGAAACCTATGTTCAAGACCCAAAAACCATAACAAAAAAATTTCCCAAACAATCTTCTTTTGTGTCATCTCGGCCTCCTTACTGTTCTGTAGCTTTTCTCTCTGAATTTCTGTGATTTTCACCGAATTGGATGACAAAAATGAGAAGATACGACATGTATTTATACTGGTTTTGCATGAGGAGACACGTCACTAAGGCATACTGACATTGGGAGCTAGGACATATCAACTCAAAAATAATTAATTATTGCACAACTTCAAAAATCAATATCTTTCTAACCATGGGGAGTTTTTGGGAATATGAGGGCTCATTGGAAAGAGGAAGAAGTCCTCTTTAAGAGAGTGAAGGAGTCATTTTGAAATCATGTCTTCAAGATGTCAAAACATAATTTTCTTTGAATTTTTGGAATTTTTAGTGCAGAAGGTGATTAGGACAGCAAGAGGTCATTAATGGCTTCTCCATTGTCATGTATCCAAAAATGTCATTATATGTCATCAAGTATGGTGAGGTCATTCATGTCATATCTCCCATCATTTTCCATGTCATCATTATGTATGTCCTTATGTGTGATAGTATAGCATAAATAATGTTATCACTTAGTCTTCTAGTCTCCATCAAACACCATCATTAAGTGTGGTCATATAAGAGTATAACATCATCACAAGTATGGCTTAATTAAGTATAGTTCTTCACATCATGGGCTTGTACTTGCAGACTAGATCACCAATTAGACACTTGGGCAACTTCTTAGGGCAAGACATCATCATCTGGAACCAAACATCTCAAGAATATCGACATAGTCAAAGCCATATTGACATCAATGACAACCTTGATTAACAACTACTTCTAGCGAGCTCACATTCTTACCTTTTTGACAAAAAACATGATCAAACAAACCTTGAAATCTTCTTGTGAATTTATCTTCATTTTTTACATCCTTCTTAGCAAAAATGAGAAAATACTGAAGCTTTTTATTAGCAAATGGGCTTGCTAAGTAAGATGATTTCAGGAAATCATATATTAGATCATCAAATTCAAAAAAATACTCTTGAAAACCTCACAATCCATGGTAGGGTGAACTTTAATTTAAAATCAAAGGGTCAAGATGAGAATCTTGTGAGGGAAAATGGATCTGATCATATTCAACAAGCATTCCAAGACAGTGAGGACCCGACACAAACATCAGTGAAGGTTGAAGTGTTTTAATTGTTTGGATAGTACCCGAATAGTAATATGTTAAAACATAAACATAAAAGGATGTAAATCACTTGTAATCTGATGTGTCGATGCAAAAAAAGTAAGCTAAATGACTGTCACTAGAGTCAGAATAATGATCATATGGGTTGATTAAAGCATCAAATTCTCACAAACATAAATTAATTTGAAAAACTATGCAAAATCTTTGAGCAATACAATGAACCTATTCGCATGTCAAAAGTGACAGACTATTTCCATATAACTAGTTACAAATTGTGCAAGCATCAAAATCATCGAAAGAATTGAAAACGAATTTGGTATTGTGATCATATGAAACCAATCATAATGTAATTAATGTAAAAGAGGAACTTGATTCAACAAACAACTCAAACCATTAGGGGAATTTTGAGTTCTAAAATGGGCCTCCTAAGAAAAATGTAAAACCACAATAAATTTTATAAGAGCCAATAGGATTCAATATGATGATGTCAACCATGAGGGATGATTCGTCATTTTTGGAGTAAAAAATTAAAAAGATTAAAAAATAATAAAATAATAAAACTACCTTTTCAACTCATTTTTTCAACTTATATCCCTAAGGTTTTACTCAAATTTTGAGCAAGAGTACTTGTTGGATGTAAAATGTAATTCCTCCTCAAATGAGTACCCATGTTGCATACTTTCGGTGGACCATGCTACAAAGAAAATGAGAAATACATGAAAAAACGTGATTGGAATCACGTTTTTCATGTATTTATCTTTTTTTTTGTAGCATGGTTCATCGAAAATGTGTAACATAGGTAATCCTAGGATGAGGAATAAAAGTATGTATCCAACAAGTGTTCCCACTCAAAATTTGAGTAAACCCATAAGGAGATAAGTTGAAAATACGAGTTGAAAAATATTTTTTTCTTTTTTCCCTCTCAAATCTAATGATGCAATCCAATATTATTTTATTATTTCCACTATTATTTTATAATTTCCTTAGAAGGCCCATTTTAGACCTCAAAATTCCTCTAATGAATTTTTAATACTCAAGAGTATTTATGGTGTCATCAAGACATTCACAAGAGATTCTAGGAGCTAAATATTCACCATAGCATTCAATATATTTGAATTCTTCATCCAAAGGTAAGCTTCACAATTATGTGCATTCATGAAAGGTATACACTCTAAATCCAAATTAGATACAAGAGATTTTCATGAAGATGAATTCACCACAACAATACGATTAGAAAATTGATCTCGAGAAATAGGAAAATTGTAACGAGAGATCCCAAAATCCATCAAGAATGAGTTTTCATCCAATGAAACAATTCGAATGAAAGAATAGTGCGAGAAAATCCAAATCTGACATGCTTCAAGAATTTTACTAGGATCACGAGAGCCTGGCATAACCATCAATGAGAGTTGAAGTTCCTCGACTTCTTGAAAAGTTCCAGAACTTTGAAAAGACAAATTAGAACATTCTATAGACTCAGTAAGATCACAAATTTCTTTCAAACAACTGTTATCGATTAAGTTAACAAGATCACCATTAACTGGATGGAAACTATCTACAGCATTGGTTTGATCATATTTTTTGACTTCAACAACCATATTACTTAGGGAATCACATTCCTCTAATCGTAAGTCTGAGGATGTATGAATTGGAAAAATATCATGATCATACTAATTTGCAAAATTACCCCCAACCAAAACAAGAGATGATAAGTGATGGAATGGATACTCTATAATTGCATCACTTTCTTCTTCATCATGGATATTCTCACTATCCTATGTCATTTCAAGTGATAAAAAACTTGAAAATCATGGAGAGTCTTCATCGTAAGTTGATGCATTATAAACAGTAGAGCACAAATGATAGTGAGGTGAAGAGGAAGAATTGTTCACAAGCGAATATTATTTGACCCAAACAGATTTAGATCTCAATATTTCGAAACAAAATCTCCTTGAGAGGCTGAAATATCAGTTGGTGCATTTTGGCATTCATCACCATATATATATTAACGAAGTCATCCTCATCATAATATTTTTTTTCCCAAGACTTGAGATTGAATGATAAAATCTGATTGACTACCAATACTACTAGATTCAATATCACCCAAGAATAAGGAAACACCATCTTCACACAGAGGATTTTGAAAAGGAAAAGAGAGATCGAATAATCTTGGGCCTTCCTTATCCTCTACTTGTGAAATGTGACAACCTTGCACGTGTTCAGTGCTTGGATTTGGAAGACAATGAATAGGCAAATTGAGGGACAAGGGGTCACGAGAAAAAAAATGTTAGAGGATGACATGTATTCAAGTTGTATTCATGTTTTAAATTATGAGTAATAATATCATCTTGAGGAATTAAAAAAATAATCTTCACTATAGGCTTCATGAACCATTATGGGGTTTCCTCCATGATATATTAATAATGAAAAGTGGAAGGAGGATGAGAAGATGGATTAGGAATTTGATTTGAATATTTCCCAACTTTATTATTATCACAAGGAGGTACCCACCTCAGAAATGAGAAAGGAGGAGGACCAAGAACAAAAGGAGTGGTAGGTTCCTACTCTAGAATTATAGGTTCTTCATGATTTACAAGAGTTGGGGAAGAAGAAATATCAGGTGGTTTGGGTTCACTGTGCAAAGAGATATGAACCAAATTCTCAAACTTTTGTTTAAAGAAATCCCAATCTGTGTCTTCTTTAGGAAATTAATAACAGAGGTGAAGGAATCAATCATAGAAATCCTTAATTGATTCACTAGGATTCATTCTTAGTTGATTAGTCCTTTTATAAACATCATGGTAATCATACATGTCAAATGTCAAATGAAGCTCCTTGATGAGATGTTCAAGAGAGTGAATGGAAGCAGGTGGTAGAGTGGGATACCATCAGCTAAATCAACCTTAAATGGTGAGGCATAAGAGAACACAAGCCACATATTCACAATAAATTTCATAGTATTCATATAAATTAAGAAAAAGAGATGCATTCTCAACAATGGATATATCACCCTCACCATCAAACTAATTCATGGAGAGACTCATTGGAGAGTAACATTCCCAAATTTTCACATCATATTTGGAATATTAGAGTCCTTGATTTTCTTAATAAATTAAGTAAATAAAAGGGTGGAGGGACCCACAAACCTCAAAGATGAATAAAATCCACTTTTAATGTGTGTATGTGGATATTCTAGATCTAGATCTAAAATCATGGAGTAGTGGAGCAGCTCCATTAATGGAGATCATGTCTCATTTATGAGATAGATTATGGAGGATGAAACAGTTAAATAAGATCATGGATCTTAAATATAAAATCATGAGGATCTTTTATACGGTCAACTGATATCATAGTGCATTCAAAGAAGATCATGAAGAACTTATGATAAGATAGTGGAGGAAGTGGTGCATTTAATGCACATATGATGGAGAGGGTGATCACCCCATGTGAACATGATGGAGGACATGAAGCTACAGTGCAGTAAAAAATGGAGACTATGTCCACATGTACAGCGCAGTTTTGGAGTGGGCCTAGGCTATGGAAGGCTCATGCATATAATGAAGGTGAAGGCACAATGGAAGGCATGATTTGGATTATTCATTTATTGATCTTTTTAGATCTAGATTTGTCTTATGACATTTCTATGCAGGCTTGGGCTATTTAGCAGAGTTTTCAGTGCTGTTTAGAATAGGGTGTTCTCGAGCGGGAATCCCATCTATTTCTTTGAGTAGCTCTGGAAAGAGGATTGTTCTTCATTCCTTATCAGGCATTGGTGCCATCTTTAGGAGGTAGTTTCTAGCATTCAACTAGGAAACCAATGGAGGATTCATCCTACCACTTTGTTCTCTATATCCAGCCTTTTAGGAGGAGCAGATCTACATCCGACAGTCAAGCCATTGTGTTTTACCTCCATGCAACATCAGTCCCTTCAAGGATTGCGCAGTTCAGTCCTATAGATATATTGGAGGAAGGAAGTTTCAAGTATTTCAGCTAGAAATCCTATGAGGGATCATCTCCTCACATTGGATATATTTTTTCCATCACCCAGGAGCTGATTTGACACATCTAGCAGTAGGTTATTGAGCCTCCCTCTCTGACAGTGTATTTTTCTGAAGTTGTTGTTAATCCAGCAGCTATTTTCATTGGAGGAGATTGGAGGAGCTAGATCTTGAGCTTTTAACCCAAGGATCTAGTGAAGGGATCAGCCCTTCTTGCATAGATTTGATTATGAATCATTACAACCATCATATCATCAGGTCTAGCTTTAGATATACATTCCCAGGAGAATATATGTGAGCCTTAAGAGGGTGGTTTTATTATACTTACAGACCTGAGAAACCCTTCCTGGGTTATCTTGGGAATCCATCATTGAGCCCGAATCTATAATTTCAGCATCATCAGAGCTCCCATTCTGCCTAGATCTAACTTTGTATCTTTTAGGTAGTTGTAGTCCCAACAGTTGCAGTAGGGACAACACAGTTTACCTTCCAGTAGAGTAGAAATTACCCAATCCCTCTTGGGAAATCATTGCAGGGTTATTATAGGCCACCCTTGTGGCTTGAGTGTCTCATATTTTGAGCATTGTTGTACTTGCTTTTTCACCTCCAATATAATAAAATGGATCAGCTATTTCTGTGCATTTTGATGTGTATATAGATTTATTGTTTACTTTTCTACAGTTATTATTATTTTTTCTCAGTATTACTGCATTCTCCCTTTTGGGATACTACAGTGGTATTGGAGCATGATCTTTGGCTCAGCTTGTGGACACTTCATCTGTGCATCAAAAGAAGAAGTAGATAGATGAGATCTATCATGGAGGAGGATAATTCTGCCACTCCTTCCTTTAGATCCATGAAATATCTCTCCAAGGAGGTCAATCAAATGAAGAAGGAAGGATAGAAAGAAGATCCATGAAGAATATTTGATGAGGAAGGTCCAAGCACTTCCTATCAGCAAAGAAAAAAACTGAAGAATTATAGATCTCCTCATAGATCTACTATGCCCACTTTCTTTGGAGAAGGTGAAGGGTATAGCAATGAAGAAAGAAGAAAACCTGAGACTCATGAGACTCTCAATCTATATCTTGAAGAGTACAAAGCACAGTCTAGAGTATTCAAGGAGAAGATAACTCTCCAACAATTCTTCAAAATCAAAGAAGAAAGAGGATCCTATAGCAGAAATAGAAGAAAGAGGCAAAATAGATTCTATTTACCTAAATTTTATGGATCTTCCTCAAGCACTGTCAAGGCTTGGAGGAAAGAGTTAGATGCATTTTTTAGGCTACATCCTGTAGTTGAAGAAGAGGTTGTCGAAATTGTAGCACTTCATCTTTTAGGTGAAGCCAATGATTGGTGGTTTGGTCACATGGAGCATACAAAGGTGACTAAATATTTAGATTTATTTCACAAGTTGAGGAAGAATTTTGATATGAGAAAACTAGAGATGTATCACAAAGAGTGTAATATTCCACAATCGGGACAACTCATGAATCATGCAGAAAAAAAAATGCATTTAAAACAACATTTGCAATAAAACAGTAAAACAGACTCTTGGGTCCCATATATTAGTCAATATACAAGCTAAATCCAAGATTAGAGATGAAACAAAGCAAACTATGTGGGTTAAACAGATCTCCCACACCTAGGATTTCTAAAAAGTGCCAAAACCCCAAGACTGCGAAATACCGAAGTTGTTGCACAAGGGAATGCGCATTCTAAGAGAGGTTTTACACTCAGAAATGAAGGAAAAAATTATATCTACTCATATATTGATTAAAAATGCTGAATAACAAAGATCTAATCTCCTTATACAAAATACAAAAGAAACTGGCAAGGGTTTCTTGTCAAACACTCTGCATACAAGATGTGATATTCAGTAATTTACTGAATTACCACTACAACACTGAAGCACATGAGTGTACAAGGCTGAATGATAACTGATCTGATTTATATCCCTCAAGGGCTTCCTCCCATGAAAGTTTTAACCTCTCAATCACAAGGAAACTCAGCAACGGAGCCACCAAACCATGCACTAAGCACTGCCTCCAAAATAACGCATTCCCTGGAAGAAATAGCGCTGGGAATGTATGGGAAATATGTGGTATGATACCAAAGATCTGAAATAAGCTCTGGAGAACTCCAAACAGATCTCTCAAGTGAAGGAAAGCTTCCTTCAATGAGAAACTAGCTCAGAAACCAGGATTCCAATCCCTTCCACTGCTGCACCCAGCAACACTGCACAATCTCCGGAAAAGATGTGTTGATGATGTAGACTGAAGCTTGGCCTGAAAACCTGATGTGGAATGATGAATAAAAAATCTCTCAATGAGGCTCCTCAAGGAGATATATGGGATTCCTGCTCGGGAACACCCAGTGCTAAACAACACTACAACTGTGTTAAGCAGCAAAGCAGCAACAAGTCTTGGCAGACAAGAATAATAAGATAGAACATGAAGAATAATGCTTTCATCCTCTTCCTTATATAATATATGAGTTTCCTTGCCCTTGGCCCCACTCAATTAGGTCATCTCTATCTAAAGATACATCTCCCTTCAAAATTGCGTTATTCCTCCCCCACTAAAACAACGTTGTTGACTTAGTCAAAGCAGCTTGATTTCATCCTTGTTCACACATGGAAGTGTTTTATTAGGCTAGAAAGAGTGTCTCCTTTCACACTTGGAGTGCTTTTATCCTCCTTAGGAGACTTATGGGATTTTCTACCCATTTATTCACTAACTAGAGCTGCTGCTAACTCTAATGTTCCATTTAGCTTTGAGGCTAAAATTTGGGAACATTACAGTCCTCCCCTCCAAAATATTTTCTTGTCATCAAGAAAAAGCATAGGGAGAGAAAAATTCCTCCCCTCTTCCTCATGTGGCATCCCATCAATAGCCTCCATCACTGTATCAAGATAATCTGCAATAAAACTATCATCCAATGTTTCCTCCCAAGTGTGCAAAACCAAAAGGTCTACATTAATCAAAGGTGGGAAGTGTGAATGGAAACTTGCTTGTTGTCTCATGGCCTCCACAAATTAGGAGTGATGATCAACATGGTGAATGAGTGCCTCCCTCACCCATGCTATCATCCAAATGAAGTGAGTCACCCTCCAACATGGCAACTCATGAAGAATCTCCTCCACCTTTGGCTCCTGAAATGTAGGTGGGATGAATAAGTGAACATGATAGGCAAGAGGGCCTGTCCCACACTATCCTCCTCTCCACTTATGATAAGTGTAGAGGGCATGCTGATCTAGGGCTGCAACATGATTGCCCTCCAATGGCAAGAAAAATATTGAGCCTCCAAGGACTCTTCCTCCACAATCATGAGTCATGCCAACCCAACTCATTCCATTCAAGATGAATGGCACACAATCACCATTTTGCCTTCAAATCAGAAAATTTCTGAAATTTATGTGCAATTTTGGATGGTACCAAAGGTTCTCCAAGTGGATATTACACAGTCTTCCCAACTATTGCTTGAGAATGTCATGTGGCAAGTGTTCCTGCAACAAGCTACAAGATGTAGATGTTTGTTCTCCCAACATGGGTATGTAAGCATCAATGTCTATCAGCTGTACATAGATAGAATAACAATACACTTGCCCAAAGTCATGTATAGATGGGCTACTATCATCATAAACATTGGCCCCAAAGTGACCATGAAACCCAAAAATACTCTTGCTCCTTTGAGGCGAAATGCACTGTGCAAACATGGTGAGAAAGTACAAATACTCAATGGAGTAATCAACAAGTACAAAAATGCATTCCCTACCATACATAGTGATTTTGATGAAAGTAAGGCCCTCCAATAAGTCCTCCCATGAAAATCTCCTCATAAAAATATACAAGAAGAAGGGATACCTCCTTTCCTTGGAATATTTCATCCATAATAACATGCTCCTATGTGACAGCGTTGTAGGCCTTTGTAATAAGGCTCCATGACTCCTCTCTTTGACATTCCATATGCCAAAGTCATCCACCATCGTGCTGCTAAGTGAGAAGATCTTCTTCCTATAGGGAAGCCTCTCATGATCCTCCAATGCTAAAGGGTAGCCTCCTTGCACCATGAATGTGCCTTTCTTTTCTCTAGAAATCTCATGAAAAGTATGGGAAGAATTTTGCCCATACTCTCCCAAGTGTAACCATAGCAACAAAAAATTTTGTTACTGCCTCATCTCTCCCTCATACAAGCCATGAAGTAAGATCATAATAGTCAACTTGTATGATGCCCCATACAAACAAGTCTTCTGCTGCAATATCATAGGGGTGCCATGCCTTCCCATGGGTTTTTCTCTCCATGCAAAGCTTCCCTTGAGCCAAAACATATCAGTCATACATGGAAGCAAGGTACAATAAAAAAAGGTTGCCAAATGAAAACCACAGAGTGAATCATGGTCCCTCTCATGGAACCAGCGCAATGCATCTCTGGCCTGCATCAAAATAAGAAATAACAAGTGATTTTGCAGCCACTTGTTTGCTGCCACAGTCATCTCATAAGATGAAAACATGAAGTTACAATATAGTGTCAGTGGTGCACACCAAGAAACATGTGGCTTACCCCACAAACCATCAAAAACATAGCCAACATGAATGCTACAAGTAGCTACAAGTACATCATCATACAATGTGCAAGAAGAAGCAACTCTTCTTGATACAACATGCTGCTCAAATAAGGAAAAGAAGTATAATACAAAAGGTGAGATTATACCTCCTCCATCATGTACTTGAGGTCTTGAGCTGAAATGGCTCAACAGGAAATTTTCCCTCATATCCAAAGAGTAGGGAACTGGCTGTGACCTCCTCTTCATCACCATCCGGGCTATGCATCTATCCATATGTCGATATATGTCATGCTAGCTACCCTCCAAAGTGAACTCCTCCATCAAATGGAAATATGCATCAAAATGCATAAAAGAGAAGTCCTCATGTGCTGCATGTAGCAGCTTCTCCTTGAGACTAGAATATCTAGTCAAGAAGATCCTACCATAGGAATAGATGACCACATCATCCACCATGTATCTATCATCTCCATCCGGGTCATCAAGAATCATGCATGCACCAAGATCCTTGGAGTACTCTACCAAAAGTTGAGATCTCCAATAAGGATCAATCCTCATAAGAGACAGCGCTGGTGATATGGCATGTGAAACTCATCTCATGTTGTTGCCTGCTACTTTGACATCCCTCATGCCAAAGTCTTTCTCCAAACTCTTCACCTCTCCAAAAACCCAGAGTGGTGAATCCAAAGACAAGATGACTTTCATAAACTCCCGATCAGGTGGCCTTCCAGGTGGAATGCATCCATATAGTGAGACATCAATGTCAAGAGGAGACTACTCATGTTGTTGGGCAACCTTGCCCCTGCCCTTACAACACAAATCAGTCTGCCTCTTCCTTGCATTGTCTCTATGAAATAGAGAAGGGTGTGTACCTCTCATCAAGTGATGTTGCTCTTCCTCTCCACCTCCTCCTTCCAGTTGCAATGCTACAAAATCATGTTGCTCATTAACTGTGCTTGGACCTCTATATATGAGATCCTGGGGAACTTCTTGTAAGGATACAAGAATCCCTCCTATTGGAGCATGTGCTCCTCTTCCCTCTACATGAGGCACTGGATGTGCTCTAGATGTGACAGCAATGTTGCCCTCATCCTCATCAATGTGTATGGGAAACATCTGAATAGTTGGATCCTCCTGTGAAAAGGAGATCCCCATGCCCTCTTGTCTAAGAATATGAACCAAAGGTCTTGCTTCCAGCAAAGTGAAATGCAAGATATCAGCTCCTCTCATGGTTTTTTGAAATGGAGTTTCCTCCATCACATGCAAGGGTTTGGTTCTTTCAATTTTTCCTTGCTCATGTGCCTTAGGAATTTTTTCACCAAACCTTCCCATCAATGTTTCTACGAATCTTGCATAAGAGAAAGTGTTCGCATTTTTTAAAGAACAAGACTCAAAAATACACCATGCATGAACCTTACCTCTAAAATAAAATTATGCAACTCTGATGGCTTCACCTTCGGAATGTGGTGCAGCTGCAAATAAGAATCTAGATCTTTCACCCAAGCTCCAGCTAAACATGTAGGTGATCCGACAAAAGTAGCTAGCAGAAATCTATCTACATCATGTTGCTTTCTCTTTTCCACCTGGATCTTTCAAAACTCATTGAAATCAGTATTATATTTAAACATCTTAGTTTGAGATTCATACTCCTACAACAAATCACTAAGATTTCTCCTCTTAGACATTTTTCCTCCTCCCATCCATCTCAAGATAGCTCTGGGCACTTGACTGTGTTGTGCATTATGGTGTGTAGCTGCATGCTTACTCTCACCATATGCAAATTTAGATTCAGCTCTAGATTCAACCTCCTTTGGAGATCCCATCTCCAATCTCATTTTCTTCAGCTCTCCTTGAAAGCTCTGCATAGACTTTGGAAGAAGCTTCATAAGATTTTCTTCCTTTCTCCTTTCACATTCTGAAGATTTCTAGATTTTTTCCATCTCTCCTTCCTCTGATAGCTGGATCTTATAGGCTGATCTAGAGATCATGCTATAATACCACTGTAATATTCCACAATCGGGACAACTCATGAATCATGCAGAAAAAAACGAATTTCCACCAACATTTGCAATAAAACAGAAAATGGGCTCTTGGATCCCATATAATATTCAATATACAAGCTAAATCCAATATTAGAGCAGAAACAAAAAAAACTAGGTGGGTTAAACAGATCTCCCACACCTAGGATTGCCAAAACGTGCCAAAACCCCAAGACTGCAAAATATCGGAGTTGTTGCACAAGGGACTGCACAGTATAAGAGAGGGTTTACACTCAGAAATGAAGGAAAAAATTATATCTACTCATATATTTATTAAAAATTCTGAAGAACAAAGATCTTATCTCCTTATACAAAATACAAAAGAAACCGGCAAGGGTTTCTTGTCAAACACTCTGCATACAAGATGTGATATTTAGTAATTTACTGAATCACCAATGCAACACTGAAGAAAATGAGTGTATAAGGCTGAATGATAACTGATCTGATGTATATCCCTCAAGGGCTTCCTCCCATTAAAGGTTGAACCTCTCAATCACAAGGAAACTCAGCAACGGAGCCACCAAACCATGCACTAAGCACTGCCTACAAAATAACACATTCCCTTGCAGAAAAAATGCTGGGAATGTATGGGAAATGTGTGTTTTGATACCACAGATCTGAAATAAGCTCTGGAGCTCTCCAAACAGGTCTCTCAAGTGAAGGAAAGCTTCCTCCAATGAGAAACTAGCTCAGAAACTGGGATTCCAATCCCTTCCACTGCTGCACCCAACAACACTGCACAATCTCCGGAAAAGCTGTGCTGATGATGTAGGCTAAATATTGGCTTGAAAACCTGATGTGGAATGATGAATATAAACTCTCCCAATGAGGCTCCTCAAGGATAGAGGTGGGATTCCCGCTCGGGAACACCTAGTGCTAAACACCACTGCAACTCTGCTAAGGAGCAAAGTAGCAACAAGTCTTGGCAGACAAGAATAATGCTTCCATACTCTTCCTTATATAACATATGAGTTTTCTTGCCCTTGGCCCCACTCAATTAGGTCATCTCTATCTAAAGATACATCTCCCTCCAAAATTGCATTATTCCTCCTTGGATTCCTTCTCCACTAAAACTACGTTGTTTACTTAGTCAAAGAAGCTTGATTTCATCCTTGTTCACACATGGAGGTATTTTATTAGGCTAGAAAGAGTGTCTCCTTTCACACTTGGAGTGTCTTTATCCTCCTTAGGAGGCTGTTGTGGAGGTAAATCCCCTCTGCGGACAGAGGTGATCCCACTAGCCCTAGAGTGGGTATAGCAACAATTGGAACACGCAAAGTTATTGATTCCTAGTTACAAATATAGAATCACGATAGATTTCTTACCATGATTCATTCACTGTTATTGTCAGAGAAGAAGTGGCGCTTCCGTTCCTAGCTTGACAGGTCACGATCCGTGAGCTCGCTGCATCCAAATACCTGTACACATGCAAATAAGAGAGACAACATATAATGTAATATTTCACACTTTATAACTATCGATCAGTTAGAGAGGAACAAATGAAATTACATTATATAATAGACAAACAAAATCATGGAACCAATAACAGAGTCATGTATATTAATATACGAGATAAAGATACAACCGGTGTTCTGACGTCGTGATCTTCCTTCGACAGGATTCCAGCAGGACGTGTCTCACAAAGCTTGTCAAGGATTTGAAAAAAATCTCTCTCTCACAAGGTTCTCCTTAGCTCTGCTCTTGATTGTCACTCAACTATAATTTCCTTCCCACAAGTTCAGCTCTTGATTGTCACTCAGTTATAAATTCCTTCCCACAAGTTCAGCTAGCTGGTAAATGGAGAGGGCAGGCTTTTATAGAGGGAGGAAGAGAAGTTGGGATCCCTATAATCATGGGATAGAGTCCTATCTCATAGGAAGGTTCCATGAGAGGTGGAAAACCATTTCCTAAACAAGGATATCTAGAGTCAAACAACCCAAATTCTTTCTGATCATTCATTCTGAAGTTGTTAGAACCAAAATTCTGCCATTTATTTTTAAAAAACATTCCCAAATAGGCTTGGTGCAGGTGAGACACAGGGATAGAGTGCCAAGTGGCGCGGGCCTAGTGTAACTTTTCCCCATTGGCGCGAGGGATGAACTGTCTACTCGCGCCAATGCCAAAACATGGGTTTTTGGGTTTTCCTGAGGAAATGTTCTCAAGGAGAATTCTTTCCCTTATGAATAAGGATTCCATCAAGGTGTTTTCAGGACATTTTATTGTTCACAGTCACACACATAGGTCCTCCACGTAAACGAGATTGTAGGGATTCGTGACAAAATGGCGTGTAAATGTGAGACTTAAGGGCTTTTCTTGTTCCATTTATTCACCAACTAGACCTAAGTCGTTAACTCTAATGTTCCATTTAGATTTGAGGCTAAAATTTGGGAACATTAATAAATTCTCCTCCAAAATCTTTTCTTTCCCAGAAAATGCATAGGAGAGAAAAATTCCTCCCGCCTTCCTCATGTAACACCACAGCCTCCATCAATAGTCTCCATCACTTCATTAAGAGGATCTGCAAATAAACTGTCATCCAATGCTCCCTCCCAAGTATGCATAACCAAAGTGTCTGCATCAATCAAAGGCGGAAACTGTGAATGGAGAACATGTTATTTGTCTCATGGCCTCCACAAATTAGGAGTGATGATCAACATGGTGAATGAGTGCCTCACTCATCCATGTAATCATCCAAATGAAGTGAGTCACCCTCCAATATGGTAACTCATGAAAAGTCTCTTCCACCTTGTGCTCCTAAAATGAAAGTGGGCTGAATAAGTGAACATGATAGGCAAGAGGGCCTATCCCACATTTTCCTCCTCTCCACTTATGATAAGTGTAGAGGGTATGATGATATTGGGCTGAAACATGATTGCCCTCCAATGGCAAGAAGAATATTGAGCCTCCAAAGACTCTTCCTCCAAGTTCATGAGTCATGCCAACCCAAACCATTCCATTCAAGATGAATGGCACATCATCACCACATGGCATCCAAATCAGAAAATGGCTGAAGTTTATGTGCAATTTTGGATGGTACCGAAGGTTTTCCAATGAAATATTGGCTACGTCTTCTCCTAGTATGACGCCGC